>CAKOAT010475154.1:87330-143866 GCA_932364175.1 Eruca vesicaria subsp. sativa
CTGGTCAAGCACGGCCAGCTCGCCGGTTGGAGCTGGACGGAAAGGTTCAGCTCGGCAGCCGGAGAGCTGGTCAGTTGTTCGGTTTCGGTCGTTTCTTGTTTTCTTGACCCGATATCCTTTCAGAGAATATAAGGAGAAGTAATCGTAGACGTTTGATTTCGAGATTACCGTTTTGGGGAGTTTGGAAGTTATGGCCATTTTTTTGCTAATTTGGCCAATCAGACAATCGTAGATTGTTTTATTAGATTTTCCGATGATTTCCAAGATGACGATTGTTAAGTTTACGGAATTCCTTTGTTCGGAAAGTACTTAGAATTCTTCTCGATGCTTTTTCGTATTTTTATAAATCTATTTTAACTTTTCGGAAAGTTTTGGTCGTTGATTCCGTCATAACCGGTTATGACCCCAACAATTTCCCCCCAGCCCGTAAGAATCGTAGAGTTCTTGCAAGCGGTTTGAACTTGTTTGGAAAGTTTGGTAGAATTAAGTGGAACTTTAACGACCAAAAGTCCGAAGGTGAATAGTAGAATCTTGCTTATAAATATGTGGAGTAAGTTTTCAAATTATTTACTCACTTCTTTCCACATAATTTTTCCTAAGGTAGAGAAAATTTCTCTCTCTTTCTTTCTCTCTTTGAGTCTTCCTATACTTATTTGTTAAGCATGTCTACCGAACGGAGAATTCCGAAATGTGCCAATCCGTCAACTTTCGACCTGAGCGATCATGATTTTTCCGGCGGTAGAGTTCTTCCTGCACCGGTATTTTTAAGATTTACCGCGGATGACGAGGATATCGAGAGGTATCGCGAGGCCGTGCGTGCTGCTGAGGTCCCCCGACCTAACTTATGGGTTCCTCTGAGGCTTAGATCAACGAAAAGACAAAAAGGTCCGAGCCTGAGTACCGTTTGTTCCCTCAAAGTTATGCGGAACTCTCGCATGATCCCAGATTTGGTGCAGTTTTGCCTTCCCGAATGTGTTCAAGATGCCAAGCATCTGCCTACGGGTTACTTTACGTGCTACGAGGATTTTTGCTCAATTGCCAACTGTGGTTTCCCATCCCGTGGGTCATAGTCGAAGTCTTGGATTGGTTTGGTGTGTCGATCAGTCAACTTTGTATCTCCAGGTTACAGCATCTTGTCGGGATTTTGGTTCTATAGTAATAGGACCGGACACTGAAAAACACAAACAAAACATGAAGTTAGAATTCGAGGCTATGCTGCCGCCAAAGCGCACGAGCGAGGGTTATTATTATCTATCTCCGCGGGAGAAGATGTTGATCATTGAGAAATTTTCCTCGAATGGTCACAATTGGAAAAAGTTTAGGAGTGAAAGCTTCATCCCCATGTTCAGGAGTCAATGGGGAAGAAAGGGTATTTAGATTGCACGTTTTTTTTTGGGTACACTTTTTCCGAATTCTAACTTCATCTTTGGTTTGTGTTTTGTAGTGTCTGGTCTTATTACTCCGGAACCTAAAGATCTCAAGCAGGTCAAAAGCCTTCTCCTTGGTGGTCCATTTTATTGGGGACAATTTTCTCCAAAGAGAGTTCGTCGTGCCGTTGCCTTCCACCTTTCTCGTTTTCAGTAGAGCGAGCCCGTTGAAGTTGACTCGGAGCCAAGGATGGACAATGTTCTGGGAGCGAGGGAGAGGTCAAGATCTCCGCAGGATAAAGGTGTTCCGGTCGACGTGAGCCAGTGGTTTGATGGCCTTAAAGAGGGTCAAACCAGTGACGATGTAGAGATCGATATCATGGATTACATCGATTTCTCGGTTCCTTCGTCCAAGGTTAGGCCGGCCGAGACGCCGTTTGTGAAAGCATCGAGGCTCGTTAACAAGGTTTGTTATCCATTGTCAATTCTTACGATTACTCTGTGTGTGATCAGATTATAATAGAAAGGTTTCTTCTATTTTTAGGGTCTTCGATTTATAAACAAGGCTGTGAATGCGAGTAACGCGGAGATTCGTAGGGCCGAGTCTAGAACTGAGGCGGCAGAAACAGAGGCTGCTCATCTCAAAGAGGAGATTGACACTAACTCTTTTCGCGCTCATGAGTGGGCTGAAAGGGAGGTTTCCCGCATGAGGGAGGAGCACGAGTCCGATTCTCGCCGTGTTATGGAGCTTTCCGATAAAAAAGTTTGTCGTGCTCGCAGACAGGGAAACAGAGCAGTCATTGAGGAGGTGAAGGTTCGCCGTGAACGGTTTGCGACCCAATACTTGGGTATTAAGGATGCGTAAAGGACCAAAGGCGACTATCGTGAGTGTCGTAGTGTGGTTGGCGGGTTACACCTTACTCAACTCGCGGATTACTCGTATGAGAAGGAGTATGCTAAGCAAAATGCGCGCTTGGATAGGAAGGAGAAGATGCAATCCGATCTTCTTGACCTTGAGGCGCGAATGTGGGCGCAGTGGGATCCCATTGTGGTGTCGCCGGAATCGATTGAGGTTGGGACGGAGATCCTGGATGAATGTTGCGAGGTCGATCAGCTGGGGGCTAATGCGAATAATGGCCAATGTTCGGCTTCTGGGTTTTATGGTTTTGATGGATGATGTTTTCATCATTTGTTGTAGTGTAATCGTTGTAGTATTTTTATCGGGACTGGCCATTGGTGGCTTTGAATCCCTGCCGCTAGGCGGCGTGTATCGGACGATGTTTATATTAATGAAATTTTTCTAAGTATGAAATCTGCTTTTTGTTGAAGTGTAGAGGGAAGAATACGAGTTGTCGTCTCGTATCTAACTCTTTGCGTAGATCAACCTATTTGTTTGCTCGTATCAGAATGTTTTGATTTTTCACGAGCGCTTAGATGTGGACAAAGAGACATGCCTTTAGGATCTCAATTCATGCCTTGAGACGTTAGAGACCAGTGTGATGGGTTTAGGGCAAGACCTAGGTTTAATTTCGGTTTTAAGGCTATGCGATGACTAGTCGGCTTTCGTTTTGCCTGTTGTGATTTTAACCTGATTTCGTACCAATTTAAAGTCCGCGATAGGTTCTCGGCTTATATGAATTGTCTGGTCGAAATCGAGCATCCCCGAAGGTGCTCACCAAAATTTTGGATTTCTTTTATAGCGCGCTATTTTATCCTAGTCGGATGTATAAGGACCAGTGGGTCGTATACGTTTGTTTATAACGGCAGGTGTGCTCGGCGGGGCCAATCGACGAGCCTTTGTGATTTTATAGACGTGGATGGACTTACGAATATTTCTCTAAGACTTTACGCTACGTCTCGCCGGATTTTTTCGAAATATTGGTGTTGATACGAAGTATAGGTTTTTGGTCGAAACAACCAAGTGTTTTTTTTGTAACTTACTGCGGAAGTAATTTCTGAAAGTGTCGAAATTCGGATTTGTTTTCAGATTATGTTTTTTGATAACGGAGAGATTTGGTAATATTCTAAATTTGTATTTATTGAAATGTTTCAAAAATCTTGAGTACAAAGCGAATATATATATATATATTTTAACAAATATGGGAGTATACGAATACTCGTATACGCACCCACTCCCCCCCCCCATTTTAGAGAGGGGGATAGCTGAACTCGTCTTTAGGAGTGTGTTTACTCGGCTATTGTAGAAGCGTCGATCACTTTAGTCGCTGGATCGGTGTCTTTTCCGGGTTTTCTGCTCCATTTGATTAGAAGTGATGGGTTCGGAAACTAGTTTCTTCTCGACCGTTGCCGATTCAGGGTCGTACTCTGCGGTTGGAGGAGTTGATTTCACCCATTTTGGTTTTATGATGGCTATCGCCATTTACCTTAGCTTATGTTCCGCTAAAAAACCAAGACCATTTACCTTAGCTTACTGTCTCTGGCATCTCCAAATTGCTGCGACTCCCGTAGGAGTCGGGAACCTGATGCCTAAGTGGTACATCGACGGGACTGCCTTCATGGGGGTTTTTCCAAGGCGTGCCCATGATTACATTGTAGATGGCTGGACGATCAACGACTGCGAAGTTAACGATCTTAGTTACTTCTTTTGCGGCCACCAAGAGTCGTATTGACCCTAAAGTCATAGCCATTTCGCTGGAGAAACTGGTCAACGGCTTTGGTATTGGTTCGATCTCCGTCAATCCGATTCCCATTCGCGTTAAAGTGTCGCGGAAGATCACGTTGACGGTGCTTCCGGTATCAAATAAGATTCGGGCGACCTCTAAGTCGCTTATGAGTAGGTCAATGACGAGAGGATCGGCATGTGGGTGGTCGATGCCGGAAGTCTCGGCCTCCTCGAAAGCGATTAGTCCTCTCGGAGTATCTTCCAACAGTGTGGGCCAGTTCAAACCTGTCTCGGCTTTTCATCGATAGGACTTGATGGACGAGAAGGTATCACAGTATTATTTCAATTTGCCGATGATCATGTTAACCCTTCGGCGGTTAACATCGTTCCCTCTCTCGTCTTGTCTTCGTCCGCGTTTCTCCCTATCTTGGTTCCCTTGAGGCGATGTGTCTGCCTGCGAGTCCGAATCACGAATGAGGTCCTTTACGCTGGATACTTCGGAGAGTTCTCCCACGAGCAGTTTTGCAGACAATCTTGCGCCGAGAACTTTTCAGTTTACGGTAGAATGACCGTGGGTCTTGTGGAAGACGCAGAAAGATTTCTCATCGTAACTCGAATTCCTGGTCCACGTGTTCCCCGTGGTTCGCCCTTGCTCCGATCCAGAGTTAATGGCGTAGTTTTGTGTGGGTGTCGATTTCCACCTACTGTTAATAAATCGTAAAAAAGAAACTTCGGGAAAACCCTAAGTTTCCAGAGGAACCGGCTATCTGCAGAACCGCACAACGAGTATTAAGAAAACGATGCACTTTTAAATTAAAACAAAAATAATGAGATTGAAAGAAAGAAGGTTCTTATTCCGAATCTGCGTAGAACTGGTACAAAAGAGAGGCCTTAAGCTGCGTAAGCCGTCAGCAAAATCCTTAGAAATCTAAGAACGAAAACCCTAATTGAGACGCAGCTCGCTAACAGAAAAACGGAAATATTCCTAATTGCTAGATTTGGTGGTGAGAGCTCTGAATTTCGTCTGTGTTGCTTCTGCCCTAGACCTCCTATTTATATACTCCTCGCCTTGGCTATCCGATCTTTCCATTTCTCCCAGATTTGACTAAATCGGGAATTTTCCATTCTTCTCGATCCTTCCTTTTCTTCCGCGGAAATCTTCTATTTCTCTTCAAACCTTCCTTTTATCTTTAAACTTGACTTTTATTTTCCTTCTGCGAGTAAACCGTCAAAACGTTATCAAATCTGCGGGTTAGATTCCGTTGAAATAGCGAGATGGGTTTTTATCGCGTTTTAGGTCCTTCCGGGCCGTTTTGCGATAAAAACCGTTTTTCCGACTTTTTACGGGATCGTTTCCTGATTTGACGTCGTTTTTAATAAATTTCTCGAGTTAATCGCAAGGTTTTACGATTTACTCGACTTTTATTAAAAACACATTTTTTACGACTTACTCGGCGTTTTTTATTAAAAGCGCGTTTTTTATGATTTCAACGAGAAATCTCAAATAAATCGTATAGTTTTGGCAATGTTCGGTGTTTCGTTTAACCGTTGCCGTTTTATACGATTTCCTCGAGTTCTTTCCGAGAAAACAAAGTTTTACGATTTTTATCGTAAAACTCGAACGGTAAGTCGGATCGAGATGGAACGGGAGATATTTCGGCCGTGGTTTAGAACGCGACCTTGTCGAAAGACGTAAGTTTCGAATCGGGAATGCGGGAAATTGAGACGCGGAGTGTCCGGGAAGTCTTTAGTTCCGGTCCGGCTTAGTTCGCCGATGGGTGAACTAGTCGAGCATGTCCTAGTTCGCCCATCGGCGAACTAAGCCGGGCCGGCTTAGTTCGCCGATGGGCGAACTAGTTGATCACTTCCTAGTTCGCCCATCGGCGAACTAAGCCGGGGCGGCTTAGTTCGCCGATGGGCAAATTAGGGAGTGCCTCTTAGTTCGCCGATGGGCGAACTAGAGAATGCTTCTTAGTTCGCCGATGGGCGAACTAGTTGCGTCTAGTTCGCGTTTTACGGCTTTTTTGGTTTTTTGCGGTTTCGTAAAACGATTCTCGAGTTTTATAAAACGATCTTCGGATTTCATAAAACGACCTTCGAGTTTTATAAAACGATCTTCGAGTTTTATAAAACGATCTTCGAGTTTTATAAAAAAATTTCTCGAGTTTTATAAAACGATATTCGAGTTTTATAAAACGATCTTCGAGTTTTATAAAACGATCTTCGAGTTTTATAAAACGATCTTCGAGTTTTATAAAACGATCTTCGAGTTTTATAAAACGATTTTTCGAGTTTTATAAAACGATCTTCGAGTTTTATAAAACGATCTTCGAGTTTTATAAAACGATCTTCGAGTTTTATAAAACGATTCTCGAGTTTTATAAAAAGATTTCTCGAGTTTTATAAAACCATTTCTCGAGTTTTATAAAACGATTCTCGAGTTTTATAAAACGATTTCTCGAGTTTTATAAAACGATTTCTCGAGTTTTATAAAACGATCTTCGAGTTTTATAAAAAGATCTTCGAGTCTTATAAAAACGATTCTTGAGTTTTATAAAACGATTTCTCGAGTTTTATAAAACGATGTTCGAGTTTTATAAAACGATTTCTCGAGTTTTATAAAACAATCTTCGAGTTTTATAAAACGATCTTCGAGTTTTATAAAACGATTCTCGAGTTTTATAAAACGATCTTTTGAGTTTTATAAAACGGTCTGCGAGTTTTATAAATGACTTTGAGTTTTATAAAACTATTCCTCGGGTTTTATAAAACTGTTCTTTTTGTATTTTCGCGGGGAGTTTTGGCTATTAATTCCGTCGTACCGATTTTGACCCCAACAGTTAGCCCCCCAGCTCGTAAGAATCGTGAGATTCTTGCGAGTGGATTGAGCTCGTTTGGCGAGTTTGGCGGAATTAGGTGGAATTAGGCGGAACTTTAATGGCCAAAAGTCCAAAGGTGAATAGTAAAATTCTTCCCTATAAGTATATGGAGTAAAATTTTGAATTCTTTACTCCATCTTTTACAACTCATTCAAGAAATTTTTCTCTCCACTTTCTCTGAAGATCTTCAAACATGCTTTCAGGAAGAAAAACTCGTTCCTCAACTAGTTCCAATTTTCACAATTCTGAGGGAACGAGTTCGCAGCCTCCAGCCTTGGCTCTGAAAGAAGAGTACTCGTCCCCGTTAGTCGATCCGAGGGACTTCGAGGCTTTTTGGGCGATTGGAGACAAGTCGGGGTCCGCTAGGCCTGGAACTTGGGTTCCAGCTTTGTCGGACGTCGATCAGATTTCTGGACGTCCGAGCTTGACGCTTTTTAACAGCATTGATTACATGCGTGAATTCTGCCGAGTCCCAGAGGCCGTTGAGTTTCGTTCCCCACTTGCCGGGGAGAGCGATGAGGATGCGCCCGACGGCTTCTTCACGTGTTACAACATTTTCTTGCAACAATGCCACCTATGTTTCCCGATTCCGGAGGTCATTGTGCATTTCCTTCACAGAATGGGACTGTCGATTAGTCAATTGACTCCTCTAAGTTTAAAGCAACTCGTCGGTCTTTTGACGCTAAGTTACGAGCAGGGAATCACCCTTACCGTCGATCATCTCGAAGGTCTGTTAAAGCCTACAGGGCAATCGCGGAGGATCACTCTAAGCCCTCGTGATGAAATTGTTACGGGCTGCTCAACGCCTTCTACTTCTTGGAAGAAAAATTTCTTCTATGTTCGTATCGACGGTGCGTCGGTCGAGGAGGGTGGCATTCCACTCTTTACGACCACGTGGGGTCGGAGAGGTATAAGACTCGAATTCACACGAACCCTTATTATTATTATTTTTTTTTTTTAAGATGACTTCCTGTTTTTCCGCAGTGACCAACCCTCTGCCTCCGTATCCCGCGGATCTTCCGGACATCACCACTTCTCTCAAACGTGGTGAAGTTGGTTGGTGTAGTCTTTCTCCGCAACGTGTCCGTCAAGCGGTTGCCCTCTTCCGATCTCGAGGTTTTGCGGATTCTCCGATTTACGAGGAGGATCCGTTTATCGGAGAGTTCATTCCGCATGTTCCCTCGATGGGGAGTGGCAAATCTCGCTTCCGAAGGGATAAAAATCCGGTAACTGAAGACGATGACTCTGAGCGTGCGACTTCTCCTGATAATATCCTCAAGGATTTTCTTGATAGTCGGGCGGAAGATGGCTTCTGGGCGAGGGCGGGCGGATCATCGACCTCCCATTTTCCGGACATTGACCATGATCAAGTTCCAGAGCTTACTAGGGGGTCTGAGATAGCACAGAAGGTACGTGCGTTTATTGTTTTCTTTTTCGAGCAGTTTTTATGACATGGCTTAACTCTTCTCTTTGGTAGGGTTTCCTTATCATGAGCCGAGCCCTGGACAACCGTACTGCTGAGGCTCGCCTTGCCGAGTTTCGAGCGAACATGGCCGAAAAGGAAGTTGCTCGTCTTCGAGCAGAAGTCGAGGCCAACCAAGCCGAAGAAATGGTCGCGAGGGAGGTTACTCGCGTGAGGGATGAGTGCGCGACCAGATCTCGTCGTGATAAGGAGCTTTCTGACCAAAGGATTCGTCGTGCTTGTCGTGCGGGCAAACAAGAGGTTACCGAGGAGATGAAGGTTCGTCGCGAGCGATTCGCAACCGGTTATTCGGATGCGGAAGCTGTTCAATGGGCGCATGGTGATTATCGCGAATGTCGCGGGATCGTTCATGGGTTATCCCTGACTCAGAATGAAGGGTATTCGTTTGCTAAGGAATCCCACGTGCGATGGGAAGATTTGAATCAGGAAAAAGATATGCAGTCCGAATTTTTCGATCTTAAGGCGCGCATGTGGGATCAATGGAATCCCGTCGTGGTGTCGCCGGATTCGGTTGAAGTCGGTCCTGGGATTTCGGATGTAGATGGTGAAGTCGATCAGCCTACGTTTGATGACTTTGATGTGTGATGTTCTTAGTTTTTTGATTTTGTCATTATTTTTCCGGGACTGGCCGTTGGTGGCTTTGAATCCCTACCGCTGGGCGGTGTGTACTCGGATTTTTCAATAAGAAAATATTTTCTAAGTATGAAACTCGTTTTTTATGTTAGATGTAGAGGAAAGAATACGAGTTGTCATCTCGTACCTAACTCTTCGGTGTAAATCGTCCGATTCGTTAACTCGGGAGATTTCGATTTTCACGAGTGTTTAGACGTGGGTGAAGAGACTTGCCTTTAGGATATCGATTCATGCCTTGAGACGTTAGCGACCAGTGTGCTGGGTTTAGGGCAAGACCTAGGTTTACTTTCGGATTGAGGCTGTGCGATGACTAATCGGCTTTCGTTTTTCCCGTTGCGATTTTAACCTGATTCCATACCGATTTAGAATCCGCGATAGGTTCTCGGCTTATACGATTCGTCTGGTTGGAACCGAGCATCTCACCGGGAACAATTTCTAAGTTGCCCGGAAGTGCTGACCAAAAATTTCGATTTCTTTTATAGCGCGCTATTTTATCCTCGTCGGATGTATGCGGACCAATAGGTCGGTGCGTTTGTTTAGGACGGCTAGCGTGCTCGACGGGGCCAATCGCCGAGCGTTCGTGTTTTTATAGTCGCGGACGGACTTTGGGGAAATATTTTTCTTTGAAAATTTAGGCGACGTCTCGCCCGTTCTTTCCGAAAAATATTTTGATATGCAAATTTTTATAAAAATGATTGAGTAGTCGTTACTGCAGAAGCGATTTTCCGGATTTATGTTTTTTGATGGTAGCAGAGATATTCAAACTTTGTCTCTATTAAAAATTTCGAAAATTTTTCGATTAGAAAGCTAAAAGAAATTTTGTAAAAATTTTTGGGAGTATACGAATACTCGTATACTCACCCACTCCCCCCCCCCCCCCCNTCGGCGGAAGTACGATTTACCCGAACTACTAAACGGGCCTAGCAGTAATAAGGCCCAACAAGGCTCGGGTAAGTTAGGGCGAACACGAAGATTGGATCTATAAAAGGAGAGAGGCAGCAAAGGGAAAAGGGATCCGGAATTGGACATACTCACTTGGCGGCTAGATCTAGGGTTTCTTAGCGATTAGGTGGTTAGATCTGGGGTTTACTCACCCTCTCGTTTACTCACCTTCTTGTTTAGTCACCGTCTCATTTAGTCACCTTCCTGTTTAGTCACCTTCCCGTTTACTCACCATCTTGTACTTTCCGGCTAGTCCGCCTCTTTACTCTTTTCTTTGTAACTCCTTGTTCAGATCTAATAAAACGTCTTTGTTCGCCCTCATCTCTCTTTATATTGTTCGAACCATTTTCACCTCAAACAATTTGGCACCCACCGTGGGGCTCTGAACAAAGCAACGTTATCAGATCTAGACATGCCTGACGACGGAACCGTCTCCGGAACCGCCGGCGAGGAGCCGACTCAGACTCCCGTACCCGACACACCTCTTCCTCCCGACTTCATGAGCTCTGTCATGGCGCGTTTCGCCAGACAAGACGAAATACAAAAGGAGACTCAAGCTCAACTCGCCGCACTCGTAGCAGCGTTAACAGCAGCTCCCGCCGGGCAGACGAGTAACTCTCAACCGTTCCGACGTCATCTCTTCAACACTAACCCGACGGCACCGGTAGCCGACCATACCTCCGAAGAGTCGGAACCCACCGAGCCGCCCCGCAGAAGCAGCTCAAGTCGGTCCAGATCTCACGACTGTCCGTGAAATCGCCGAGCTCAAACTGAACCTCCAACAGATGAGCTCCACGATTCACAAGGTTACTAGCGCCGCTCCACAGATCGAGAGTGTTCTCGCCTCAACCGAGCGTACTCCATTCACCAGTACGCTGACTAGCGTAAACTTCCGCAAGATTGAGAAGCTGCGCGTCCCGCAGTACAAACCCGGCGGCGACCCTGTGGAGCATATGACTGCTTTCAACATCGCGATGGCTCGAGCGCGACTACCCGACGACGAAAGAGACGCCGCGTACTGTCAGCTGCGTGGAAACACTCCACGACCAAGCCTTGACCTGGTTCTCAGGTCTCAAGGAGAACTCCATCAGCAGCTTCAGAGAGCTTTCGTCGGCTTTCCTCAAGACCTACATCATGTTCACTAAGCGTGAAGCAACAGCCTCCAGCTTATGGAACCTGAAGCAGTCTAAAGACCAAAGTCTTCGAGACTTCATGGAGCGCTTCAAGTCGATCGTCTCAAAGATCGACATCCCTGACCACATAGCCGTAGACGCTCTCATGAACACCCTCCATCTCGATTCCAAGTTCCGAGAGGACCTATACCGAAGCACCTCCACAACGCTCCAGGATGCCATCGCCCGCTCACACAACTTCATCCGAATGGAGGAAGACACGAAAGCTATCATAGGCAAGCATAGCGCAGCAAAGCCGACAACACCCAAGACCTCTGACGCAAAGCCGGAGCCGCGTCAACACGCTTCCGGCGACAAGAAACAACAAAAGAGCGGCCTTCTCTTTGTCGTTGACGAGAATAAAACACCAGTCGCGAGTTTCTCCGTACGCGGCGAGCCGTGGAACGTGTACAACCGAGAGACGGCGGCTCTGAAAGGTTTGGCTAGTCCTGCCGGACCGGCTCAACCAGTTTCGCCGGCTACCTCAGGAGCGGGATCTTCTAAAGGAGTCGACCTCACCAAACACTGCAAGTACCATGATGTCAAAGGACACGACACAACCGAATGTAGAACGATGTACGCTGAATTCCTCTCATCGGTTGAAAAAGGCGACTTCAAGATTCAACCTCCAAAGCAGAAACCTAAATCCGGTAAGAGTTTGTCTAAGAACAAAGATAAGCGCGCGCAGCGAAAGTCCGGTGGTAAGAGCGGAGAGTAACGCCGTCCAGACGACAAACCTTCGGATGCCGCCGACAACGAAACCTCCTCGGGAGACGAGGGACAACCAGCAAGCCGTCAACGTATTGAAGTGATTCGGTCTCAGCAACCTTTGTCATCTGATGACGAAGACGATAACTCGCCCGAGTCAAGCGACCTGCGAAGCTTCCTGAAGCGAAAGGAGACGACATGCAGTGACGTCAACAGCAGAGACCTCCGCCTCAAGCTCCAAGCCAACAAGTCGCGACGCCTGGAAACCAAGGAGCCTCCCTCGTCGGTCGACAAGCCTGTCACAGATCTGCGCGACAAACTCAACGCTAACCTGACCGATTTACGCGCGCGACTAAACCGTTCCAAATCAATGAATCAACGGCTAGAGCGGTCAACCTCGTCTCATACCATGGAGTCGTCAATGTCGAGCGGAGAGAACGTCCCAGCGGATCTCCGTACATTATTAGATACCAAACGAGTAGTCGCGAAACCACGGCTGAACGTCATCATGGGCGGATCACCTCCTTGTGGCGACTCTGTCCGCTCCGTCAAAGACTACCGGCGTCAAGCCGCGTCTTCGAGACGCTGGCCTACGAAGCCACCGAGTCACGCGCTGATCAGCTTTACCCCCGAAGATTTGAACGGAGTCCACCTACCCCACAACGATCCTCTGCTAGTCGTCCTTGAGATCGGTAAGTACGATGTAACCAAAGTACTAGTCGACACAGGAAGCTCGGTTGACCTAATCTTTCGCGATACGCTCGAGAAGATGGGAGTAGATTTCGACGACGTCAAATCATCCTCACGGACCCTGACCGGCTTCAACGGCTAATCGGAAACCGTCCTCGGGACAATCCGTCTCCCAGTCCGCGCGTGCGGAGTTACACGAACGGTTAAATTCGCTGTGGTAAACACTAAAGCCCCTTATCATGTCATTCTCGGAACCCCATGGATACATTCGATGCAAGCAGTTCCATCAACCTACCACCAATGCATCAAGTTTCCTGGGATAGACGGAACAATCAAGACCGTCCGCGGAGATCAGCAAGCCGCGCGAGACCTACTAATCGCCACAGTCAAGCTGCAACGTTCATCGTCCCTAGTCAACTCTGTCTCTCATCCGATCGCTCGAACCTTCCCTCAGAAAGACGAGGTTCTGGAGATGCCTATAGACGATTCCGATCCAAGTAAGACGGTGCGCGTCGGTGCACATCTAGCCGACGATATGCAGCGAGCATTGCTCACATTCCTGAAGGAAAATGTGTTCACCTTCGCTTGGTCTGTGACGGACATGAAAGGCATCGATCCAGCAATAACCACCCACGAGCTCAACGTCGACCCCACTTTCAAGCCTATCCGCCAGAAAAGACGTAAGCTAGGCCCGGAAAGAGCAAAGGCAGTGAACGAGGAAGTCGAACGACTACTCGGAGCCGGTTCAATCGCCGAAGTTCATTACCCGGAATGGCTAGCGAATCCTGTGGTGGTCAAGAAAAAGAAAGGGAAATGGCGCGTCTGCGTCGACTTCACTGATCTTAACAAAGCTTGCCCGAAGGATAGTTATCCATTACCCAGCATCGACCGTCTCGTAGAATCAACCGCAGGAAACGAGATGCTCACCTTCATGGATGCGTTCTCGGGCTACAACCAGATCATGATGCATCCCGATGATCGCGAGAAGACAGCGTTCATCACAGACCGAGGAACATAGTGTTATAAAGTCATGCCATTCGGGTTGAAGAATGCCGGTGCTACCTACCAGCGACTCGTCAACCGTATGTTCGCCGATAAACTCGGTAGCACCATGGAAGTCTATATCGATGATATGCTCGTCAAGTCGCTTCATGCCAAAGATCATCTTAACCATTTACGAGACTGCTTCGGAACGCTAAACAAGTACGGGATGAAGCTGAACCCTGCGAAGTGTACGTTTGGGGTCTCCTCTGGCGAGTTTCTAGGCTACATCGTTACCCAACGAGGGATTGAAGCCAACCCGAAGCAAATATCGGCTGTGCTCGATCTCCCGAGTCCTAAGAACAGCCGCGAAGTCCAGCGGCTAACTGGTCGCATCGCCGCTCTTAACCGTTTCATTTCTAGATCAACCGATAAATGTCTCCCTTTCTATGATCTCCTCCGTGGAAACAAGAAATTCATTTGGGACGATAAGTGCGAGGAAGCCTTCTCCCAGCTCAAGAAGTACCTCACTACCCCTCCAGTCCTCGCAAAGCCAGACGAAGGAGACGTCCTCTCGCTCTACATCGCCGTCTCTAGCGCAGCGGTTAGTAGCGTCCTCATCAAGGAGGACAGAGGCGAACAGAAGCCAATCTTCTATACAAGCAGGCGCATGACTGGTCCGGAAACTCGGTATCCAGCTCTTGAGAAGATGGCTCTCGCTGTGGTAGAAGCAGCCAGGAAGCTTCGACCCTACTTTCAATCACACTCGGTTGAGGTGCTGACTGATCAGCCCCTCCGAACTGTCCTACAGAATACGAATCGCGCCGGACGACTAACCAAGTGGGCCGTAGAACTCGGGGAGCTCGACATAACGTATAAAAATCGCACAGCCCTCAAAGCTCAGGTCTTGGCTGACTTCATTGTCGAGCTAGCACCCGAACTAGAACAAGACATCCAGCTCCCGAGTCAGAACTGGATACTACATGTGGACGGCTCCTCGACAAACAAGGGTTCAGGCGCGGGTGTCCAACTCCAATCCCCAACTGGTGAACTGATACGACAATCGTTTAGCTTTGACTTCCCGGCGTCAAACAACGAAGCTGAGTACGAGTCATTGATAGCCGGCCTGCGTTTAGCCAAAGCAGTCAAAGCAAAGCGAGTAAGCGCGTATTGCGACTCTCAGCTCGTCGCCGGTCAATACAACGGAGATTATGATACCCGCAACGATCGAATGGACGCATACCTCCGTATCGTTCAAGAGTTAGCGAAGGAGTTCGAATTTTTCGAGCTCACCAAGGTACCCCGCGGTGAAAACGCTTGTGCAGATGCACTCGCCGCCCTCGGAAGCAAACTACGCGACCAAATAGAGCGAACTATTCCGATACATCGCATCGACGAACCGAGTATCAACGTTTCCGAGGAGACATCTACCCTCGTTGCCCCCATCAGCGACACAGCAATGACTGAGACCGATCAGCAGACCGTCGACTGGCAGTTGGAGTTTATTAACTACCTCACGCACGGCACACTGCCAACCGAGAAGTGGGAGGCTAGACGACTAAAACGACGCAGCGCGCATTATGCCGTCATGAATGACGAACTTTTCAGATACAACGCATGCGGGGTCCTCCTCAAATGCATTCACGGCGATGAGATTCGACGTGCGATGGCCGAAACCCACGACGGTGCTGGAGGAAACCATTCCGGAGGACGGGCCCTAGCCTTAAAGATCAGAAACGCGGGACTCTTTTGGCCGACTATGAACACAGATTGCGAATCCTATTCTCGTCAATGTGACAAATCCCAGAGACATGCCCCCGTTATACATTGCCCAACGGAAGTCTTACAAACTTCCACCGCTCCTTATCCGTTCATGCGCTGGGCTATGGACATTATTGGCCCCATGGTTTCTTCTCGCCAGCGCCGCTTTGTCTTAGTCCTTACAGACTATTTCACCAAGTGGATCGAAGCCGAAGCTTTCCCTCAGGTGACTGACAAGGAAGTACGCGGTTTCGTCTGGAAGAATATCATATGCCGTTACGGTCTCCCGTATGAAATTGTAACCGACAACGGTTCGCAGTTCATGTCTGGAAATTTCAAGGACTTTTGCGGCAAATGGAACATTCGTCTGAGCCCCTCCACACCCAGATACCCACAAGGGAACGGTCAAGCCGAGTCCTCTAACAAGCTCATCGTTGATGGCATCAAAAAGCGTCTGGACCTTAAGAAAGGACACTGGGCAGACGAACTAGACGGTGTCCTATGGAGCCATCGTACGACACCAAGGGGAGCGACTAAATCAACCCCCTTCTCTCTTGCATATGGAGTCGAAGCCATGGCCCCAGCTGAAGTGAACGTTTCTAGCCTTCGGCGTTCTCAAATGCCGCAGCACATCGAGCTAAATGAAGACATGCTCCTCAACGNGACTAAATCAACCCCCTTCTCTCTTGCATATGGAGTCGAAGCCATGGCCCCAGCTGAAGTGAACGTTTCTAGCCTTCGGCGTTCTCAAATGCCGCAGCACATCGAGCTAAATGAAGACATGCTCCTCAACGCGCTTGACGAACTGGAGGAACGTCGTGATCAAGCGTTGCTCCGAATCCAGAACTACCAACACCAGATTAAAAGCTATTACAACAAGCGAGTCAAGGCGAGACCACTCGCGCTCGGCGACCTCGTACTCCGCAAGGTATTCGAGAACACCAAGGAGCTCAATGCCGGCAAGCTAGGCGCACGATGGGAAGGACCATACAAAATCATGAAAGTCGTCAAACCAGGCGTCTACCGACTTCAAACTTCACACGGAGAAGACGTCCCAAGGGCATGGAACTCCACGCATCTGCGCCGCTACTATTCATAAACCAGTTGGCTAATCCTCTCCTTCCTAAAAAAAAAAAAAAAAAAAAAAAAAAAAAAAAATCGAGTAGATGCACCCCAGCTGTCACTTCTACTCGCCCGAGTAAACAAGCCTTAAAACAGCCATGTTTGCTCGGGTAAACCGAACTACGAACGGCTTGATCCCCTTTGGAGGTACGTAGGTAGCCTTAATCGGTCCAGCTGTAACAACCAAAAACAAACGAGTAGATGCACCCTAGCAGTCACTTCTACTCGCCCGAGTAAATGCGCCCTAAAAGAGCCACTTTTGCTCGGGTAAACCGAACTACGAATGGCTTGATCCTCTTTCGAGGTACGTAGGCAGCCCTAATCAGGCGCAGCCGTAACAACACCAAAGTCCAAACTTTGTAATGACCAAACGCGGTCAAGGCGATATCCACATTCTCGCCTGCAGACGAGAACACAGATACTCGCACCCACAAATCAGCCATGTCCTGATCAGACACTTGGTTGAGGGACCAAAAGTCGCATCCCAACAGGATCGACATGTGAAGGAAGTCAGGACCGCTATCCGACTGAACGAGTAAATGTTTTGGCCGACTAAACTCGTTAGGTCACCGACTAGCCGGTCCGGTACCTTTCTTTCAGGAACGAATATGCGTAAACGGTGATGAACTAGGGATAAACTCTCAAACACTTAACCATATTTTATAGAAAATCTTGGATTGAAGCACGCTCAGAAGGCAGCAAACCGAGTTAAAGTCTTACAACAAAAGATCCAGCAGGACCTCAACAAAAAAAGATAACAGAAAATTCCTAACGTAAATAACAATACAACAACAAGAGACGATCAAACGTCTTCCTTGGAGCCGGAAGGATCCCCAACGCTGGTAGCAGCCAACTCCGGTCCCGACCCCTTCACAATTTCGCCGTCTTCAACGATAGTAGGATTTTCCACAAGGTCAGTCGCAGACGCCAGCTCGTCCCCATCAACTTTCTCAGGTAACTTCTCATGCTCGACCGGAGTCTCCCCTTGATCACCCGACGGCTCTTCAGCTCCGTCATCACCTTCCTTTTGAGATGGAACCATATCAGTTGGAGTCTCCTGCGACCTGCCGGTAGATTCGTTCCCAAGAGCTTCGCCTGATGTCCGGAGCTGCGAGGCTGTCTCCGATCTAACCAAATCGTCATTTGACCCATACGGATCGAGTGTAGCCGCGAACTCTTCATTCACAAACCGAGAAGGAAGAACCAGCGGAGACAGAGTGAGATCAGCGTCGGATAAAGGGGGTACATTCAATTTGGCAACGTTGGCTTCATGCTCCTTTTCTTGACCGCCGAAGACGTCAATCAGCTCCTGCGTGATACCAACCCTTTCCTCCTGGATCATCTCGAGACATTTCCTTGTCCCAGAAGCCTGATCGAACAAGCTTTGTTCCCGGTCAACGAGGTTACGGCGATCAAGGTAAACCCGAACACGATCAAGACAACGGTTAGCTTTCTCAATCATAGCTGCCTCAACACGCGCCCTTTCACGCGTAACCTCCTGGCTCCGCGAGTCCCTCAGACGCTGCCTTTCACTGATCAGCTTTTGCGTCACGGCATCCCTTTCAGCTTGAAGCTCCGCCTTCTCTTGCTCCAGTGCGGCATTGGCCTTCTCAAGACTCGCTTTCTCCCGCGTGAGCAATTTTTTCGCAGCATGATCAGCCTTCAATATCTTCTCGAATCCGACAAACTTCTCATGAAGGATCTCCTTCTCATTCCTGTAGTCGGCCTTGATCTGTTCGATGACGCCGAGTCTCTTGCGAGCAAGTTGCTCAGAATTCCCAAGAAGAACCATCGTCTGCTTTAAAGTCCTATCGTACTCCTCGACAAGGACGTTCATGTTCCCATCAGCCTAAAAGCAAACAAATGTCGCGGGATCAGCGTGAGTAAAGATAAAACCGTAATCATCAGCACTTTAATCAAAGCACATACCCGTCGGTTCGCCAGTGCTGCTTCCGTATACTCGTCCTTAAAGAAAAGATCTTTGACTTGAGGCATCTCGATCGGCCCACCTCGGATCTGTCGAGTAAGATCCGCGCACCTATCCGGATTGTGTACCAATGGAGTCTTTTCATCGTATGAGAAGTTCACACGGTCCGCAAACTCAACAAAGGGTCTCTTACCGAGCGAACCTTCGGATCGACTCCTTCTCTCCAGAATATCGGTTCGAGAGGGATCTACCGGTCGACTACGCGCCTCAATCTCATCATTGACGTTCGACGTTCCCGTAGTGTCGTCGACAACCTTCTTCTTCTTTTTCTTCCGCGGACTTTCTCCCGGACCTCTTTCTTCAAGGTCGTTCCCGGTGGGACCGCCATCGATGGAATTTTCACGGGACCTCTTTCCCTTCTCCTTCTCCCCGACATCTGAACCGCCTGCGTGCCCTTCGAGAGGAGTCCCCTCTGTCGATGATGGTACTTTCTTCGTTACTTGACTCTTCCGTTTCTTCTTCTTCTTCGCTTCGGGAGCCGGCGGATCAACGTCAGTAGACTGATCAGTCGGGTTTGGGTCGAGTGGCTGAGAAACTTCAGCGTCGTTACCCCCAGCCGTTGCGACATTAGAAGTCGCCTTCTTCAGCATCTGGAGTTTCCCCTTAAGCAGAGCGCTCAAATCTGGTCTTCCCGACATCTTTCTCGCTTGCGTGAGTAGTTTCTGTTGTTTCCGGGTAAACAAGGACAAGCGAGACTTGTGTGCCGAGACTATCAGAGGCTGTCTTGATTCCCAATCGACTGCGAAATCAAAAAAAAAGAAAGACAATTGTTAGTCTGTCAGCCAGAACCTAAAGTTGGATAAAAAAAAAGTCTTTACCTCTCTCTATGCGAGCCTGCTGTCGACGAATCCACTCACGACTCAGATCCGGCCAGTTCAGATGGCTTTGGGTTGCAATGGCTTGTGCGATCTCGAAGAAATTTTCCGGGTACGCGATCGTGTTCGGATGACGACCTGCAAAAGTAAAAGGCAAGGTCAGAAAACCGACGAACGTAGCAAACAACACGGTGCGCGTTATCTACCAATTTCTTTGTTCCATAACACCGGGAAGTCGTCTTCAATGGCTTCCGCAAACGCATACTTATCGGCTTTGACGTAAAAGTACGAACGCTGCCAGTTCGGAGTCTTGCGGGGCTGACCGGTCAACACGTTATAACTTGGGCGCATCTTAACGGAGAACAAACCTCCCCTCTCCGCCTTCGTAGAAGTCAACTCTTTGAACACTCTCACGCTCATGGGAACATCTATCTCCGCAGCCATCACCATCAACATAACAGCATTCCGAATCGAGCCTATCTTCAGCTGGCTGATTGCTACTCCCCGCCTCCTCGCATATGCCGAGATTAAACGCGGAATTGGAAACCAAAGCTTCGAGTCATCCTCGAAGTACGACTCATAGAGACATTGGAAGCCGACTGGAGGCGACCAAGGCCTCTGCTCTTGGGTAGGAATCGCGTAAGTCACTCCGGCTCCTCTGCAAGATTGCAGAATACTTCTTACAGTTGAGTGATTAGATCGAGTTCCGAAGACGTTCTCCCAACGTTGGCCTTCTGCCCAAGGATCCCGCACCGACTCCGAAGGGAGAGCATTTAGCTCCTCGAAGGTGCCATCGAGATGAAGAATGGTCGGCTTGCATTCGATCAGATCGAATCTAACGATTCGATGCCTTAGCCAAAGAGTTCGAGGGCTCTGATCCGGCGACGCCGTGTCCTCACCACCCTCATCGGAGCTCGAACTTTCGGCATCCTCTTGATCGGACTCGTTACCCGCGCGACTAGAATCTCCCTCATCACTCTCTTTTTCGCCGGCTAAATCGTCCTCCTCTCGCTCAGACCCGCTAGCCGCGCGACTAGAATCCCCTTCTTCAGCGGCTGAATCATTCTCCTCACTCGCTAAATCCGTTGCCGAGTCTCTGTGCGGCTCGAGCCTCTCCCTACGCAAGGCATCGCGATGAATCAAACTGAAGTCTTCTATTGGACTTCCGTTCGCCGTAACATCATCGGCCTGACCGGTGGCGCAGGCGATCCCTTTGCCCTTTTCCTCACGCGATAATCGTCCCGACGAAGCCATAACCCGAAGCAGAATACTTAGAGAGAGAAAGCTAAAAGTAGAGAGAAGGGAGAGAAGAAAGTACCTGAGTTTGCAGAGAAGAATAATGAAAGAGGGAGAGAATCTACCTATTTATAGCAAAGTTCTGAGGCACGATTCTCTAAGCGCAATTAATGCAGTTAAACGGGCCTAAATAAGCCCACTAACTGCAGAAACCCAGAAGATTATCCAAGATCTATTAACCCTTAACCTAATTCAGTTTGGTTAAGCCCTTAAAACCGGTTTACTCCAACCGAGATTAAACCGGAGCTAAACCGAGCAGCGACTGCGATTGAACCAGAAGGCGGTTAGAAGCTGAATGTGTATCTCAACTCGGATGATCTACTCAAACTAAGTGTAACTCCACGAGTAATGACTTAGTTAATTCGCTAGACGAATTGAGACGCGATGTCTTTATGAGACAATCGGAGACACACTAGTCGCGAGACTAGATGCGCTCAAGGTGTCGCCTAAACATATTCTCATAGGCATTAACTCAGTCATGCTACTAAATAAGTTCAAAATGACGCCTTTACGCGACAATATAAGACCTTCTAGTCGCGAGACTAGACATGTTCAAGATGTCGCCTAAGTGTGCTCTTGATCGACATTCTAGTCGCGAGACTAGACACGCCCGAGGTGTCGCCTAGATGTGCTCGTGACCAACGTTCTAGTCACGAGACTAAATACGTCTGAGGTGTCGCCTAAACCCGCTCTCACAGGCACCAATTCAGTCGTGCTACTAGACGGGCCCAAACTGGTGCATTTACGCGACAATGGAGGACATCCTAGTCGCGAGACTAGACCTGCTCGAGGTGTCGCCTAAACGTGCTCATGATCGACGTCCTAGTCGCGAGACTAGACCTGCCCGAGGTGTCGCCTAAACATGCTCATGATTGACGTTCTAGCCGCAAGACTAGACATGCTCGAGGCTTCGCCTAAACATGCTCATGCTCGACGCTCTAGTCGCGAGACTAAACATGTTCGAGGTGCCGCCTAAACGCGCTTGTGATCGACGTTCTAGCCGCGAGACTAGACGCGTCGGAGGTGTCGCCTAAACATGCATTCTTGCAAGTTTCCCCATTTGATCAAACCTGATCCATAAATTCACTTAGAATCCTACGGACTCATAAGTGAACTGGGGGGACTTATTGTAGGAGATGGGTTATACCCCTCCACAAGGCCCATCAAATGAGGAAACTTAGCCCAGCATGACAATATACTCGGCCCACCGGGTAACACCAAAACGACTCGGTATGAGACGCGTTTAGTAGCGCGACTAAACGTGTTATAGAAGAGTCGGCGGAAGTACGATTTACCCGAACTACTAAACGGGCCTAGCAGTAATAAGGCCCAACAAGGCTCGGGTAAGTTAGGGCGAACACGAAGATTGGATCTATAAAAGGAGAGAGGCAGCAAAGGGAAAAGGGATCCGGAATTGGACATACTCACTTGGCGGCTAGATCTAGGGTTTCTTAGCGATTAGGTGGTTAGATCTNTCGGCGGAAGTACGATTTACCCGAACTACTAAACGGGCCTAGCAGTAATAAGGCCCAACAAGGCTCGGGTAAGTTAGGGCGAACACGAAGATTGGATCTATAAAAGGAGAGAGGCAGCAAAGGGAAAAGGGATCCGGAATTGGACATACTCACTTGGCGGCTAGATCTAGGGTTTCTTAGCGATTAGGTGGTTAGATCTAGGGTTTACTCACCCTCTCGTTTACTCACCTTCTTGTTTAGTCACCGTCTCATTTAGTCACCTTCCTGTTTAGTCACCTTCCCGTTTACTCACTATCTTGTACTTTCCGGCTAGTCCGCCTCTTTACTCTTTTCTTTGTAACTCCTTGATCAGATCTAATAAAACGTCTTTGTTCGCCCTCATCACTCTTTATATTGTTCGAACCATTTTCACCTCAAACAGCGAGCTGCCTACGTATTCCTTTCGGAAATCAAGCCATCTCGTAGTTCTGATTGTTTGCGCGAGTGTGCTTACTCGGCTATCGTAGACTTCTCGATCGCTTCAGTCGCGGGATCGATGTCTTTGTCCGGGATTGTCTCCTCCGGTTGGGTGGAAGCGATGGGTGCGGAAACTTCTGGCTTCTCGGCCGTTGCTTGCTTCGGGTCGTCGTCTGCGGGCGGTGGCGTGACCTTTGCCCGTTTTGGTTTCACGATCGCGACCGCTAATTGCCTCAGCTTATGTTCGGCCAGGAAGCAAGATCGCGATTGTCATTGGCATCCCCAAATTACTTCGACTCCCGTAGGCGTCGGGAATTTGATGCCTAAGTGATACGTGGACAGAACCGCCTTCATGGAATTTATCCAAGGCGTGCCCATAATCACGTTGTAGATAGCTGGGAATCGACTACCGCGAAGTTAACGATTTTCGTCACTTCTTTCGCGACGACCGGTAGTCGGATTGATCCCAGGGTCATTGACGTTCCGCCGGAGAAACTAGTCAGCGGTTTTGGAATCGGCTCGACCTCCGAGAGGTCGATTCCCATGCGTGCTAGCGTGTTGCGAAAGATGACGTTGACCATCTTTCCGGTATCAACCAGAATTCGCGCAACCTCTAGATCGCTTATCACCAAATCGATGACAAGGGGATCGGCATGCGGTTGGTTGATTCCGCCGGTTTCAGCATCGTTGAAAGAGATTACTCCTGTCGGAGAATCGTCCATCGGCACCTTCCAACTCGAGCCGGTTTCGGCTTTACGTTGGTAGGATTTTATCGACGAGACGGTGTCGTTAAAGTATGGTGATTCGCCGATGATCATGTTGATTTTTCGGCGGTTAGCATCGTTACCCTTCTCGTATGCTCTTCGTCCGCGTTTTTCGCCCGACTGATTTCCCTGAGGCGGAGTTTGCGCGTTTTTGTCATTCTTCGGAGCGCGGTCCGAATCGCGGAAGAGATCCTTGACACTAGATATCTCGGAAATTTCTCCCGCGACTAACTTTGCGGCCAGTCTGGCGCCGAGAACTTTGCAGTTCACGGCTGAATGACCATGGGTTTGGTGGAGGTCGCAGAAAGAATTCTCATCGTAATTCGAATTTCTCGTCCACGTGTTACCCGTAGTTCGCCCTTGCTCCGAACTGGAGTTGATAGCGTAGTTATGAGCCCCTCGGAGATCCTGTCCCTCGTGATGGACGAATTTGTCGTTACGAGAGCTTTTGTTTTTCTGCTTCTGCTCGGACGCGTTATGCTTGTCGGACAGGATTTTAGTTTCCTCTTCGATGGTTATGAAGTCGGTGGCCTTATGGAGCGCATCCTGGATCGTCCGCGGTTTCTCGAGAGTTATCCATTTGCGGAACTTCGATTTATACCAGAGAGATTTCCTTAACGCGTCGATGGCGGCTTTGTCGCTAATCCCGCTAACCCTAGCCATGACGAGTTTGAATCTACTCATGAAATCGCGGAGAGATTCGTCTTCCTCGTGCACCAAGCTCCAGAGATCGGCGTCGGAGGTTTCCAGGTTAATGAACATCGAGTACTGTTTCAGGAACTCCGAAGCCAGTCGACGGAAACTTCCGATCGAGTTTCACCTAAGTTTGGCGAACCATTCAAGCGCAGCTCCTTCTAGGTTTTCGACGAAGAGGCGGCAGTAGCCTGCGTCTTTTTCGTGGTCCTTGAGCTTGGCTCGTCCCATGGTGATCTGGAACGCTTGCAGATGCGCTTTGGCATCGGACGTCCCGTCGTAACTTGGCACCTTAAGCTTTCCGGGATCAGGCAGTTTGATCTCGGTGATACGGGCCGTGAAAGGCGTTTTCCGAGACTCGTACAGTAGCCGATCGATCTCGGGCGCGGCACTGGTAGCGTGGTGAATCTGAGATTTCACCGCTTTTACCGCTGCGGCCGTTTTGGTGATGTATTCGCGGAGATCGCGAATCTCGGTCTGATCGCCAGCAGTTCCCCTTCGTCTCCAGTAAAGGAACGTTCAGGAGAAGACTCCGGTCGAGGACTGCGAGTTTTTCTTCTCCTAGGATGGACGTCGGCGTCTTCGTCTGTCGAGTCGGCCTGGTCACTCGTTTCCAAGTTGACCCTTTCTATGCCGTCGCCTTCGGTCTCCTGTTCGCGAATAGGAGATTTTTCCGATTTGTTCAGTATCGTGTCAGGGTTTTCTTTCCCAGAGTCCTTTTCCGGTACGTTTCCCTGATCGATTCTGGGACGATCTGTAGGAGCGCCGAAATCGAGTCTCCTTCCGCGGATTTTGGTAGTTCCGCGAGGGCGAATCGCTTTGGTTCTCGCAGTTAGGGTTTCGAGCCGTTTTGTGAGCGAACCAATGAGCTTTTCCTGCTCTTCCGATTTTTTGTTAAACTCGGAAAGCATCTTTTCGACGGTCTCAGCGTTAGCGTTAGTAGCGTTGGCCGCAGACGCGTCTTTTGGTAGTGGTGTTTCAACGTTGTCGCGTTCGTTGCGAGTTTGGTTGTCACCAGTCATCGTTTCTCCGTTTGACATGTTGCGGCTACGGTGTAAGATAGATCCGACTCCCCCTCCTTCTAGCGCCAAACTGTGGGTGTCGATTTCCACCTACTGTCAATAAATCGTAAAAAAGGAAACTTCGGGAAAACCTTAAGTTTCCAGAGGAACCGGCTATCTGCAGAACCGCACAACGAGTATTAAGAAAACGATGAACTTTTAAATTAAAACAAAAATGACGAGATTGAAAGAAAGAAGGTTCTTATTCCGAATCTGCGTAGAACTGGTACAAAAGAGAGGCCTTAAGCTGCATAAGCCGTCAGCAAAATCCTTAGAAATCTAAGAACGAAAACCCTAATTGAGACGCAGCTCGCTAACAGAAAAACGGAAATATTCCTAATTGCTAGATTTGGTGGTGAGAGCTCTGAATTTCTTCTGTGTTGCTTCTGCCCTAGACCTCCTATTTATATACTCCTCGCCTTGGCTATCCGATCTTTCCATTTCGCCCAGATTTGACTAAAACGGGAATTTTCCATTCTTCTCGATCCTTCCTTTTCTTCCGCGGAAATCTTCTATTTCTCTTCAAACCTTCCTTTTATCTCTAAACTTGACTTTTATTTTCCTTCTGCGAGTAAACCCTCAAAACGTTATCAAATCTGCGAGTTAGATTCCGTTGAAATCGCGAGATGGGTTTTTATCGCGTTTTAGGTCCTTCCGGGCCGTTTTGCTATAAAAACCGTTTTCCGACTTTTTACGGGATCGTTTCCTGATATGACGTCGTTTTTAATAAATTTCTCGAGTTAATCGCAAGGTTTTACGATTTACTCGACTTTTATTAAAAACACGTTTTTTACGACTTACTTGGCGTTTTTTATTAAAAGCGCGTTTTTTATGATTTCAATGAGAAATCTCGAATAAATCGTATAGTTTAGGCAATGTTCGGTGTTTCGTTTAACCGTTGCCGTTTTATACGATTTCCTCGAGTTCTTTCCGAGAAAACGAAGTTTTACGGTTTTTATCGTAAAACTCGAACGGTAAGTCGGATCGAGATGGAACGGGAGATATTTCGGCCGTGGTTTAGAACGCGACCTTGTCGAAAGANTTTAACCGTTGCCGTTTTATACGATTTCCTCGAGTTCTTTCCGAGAAAACGAAGTTTTACGGTTTTTATCGTAAAACTCGAACGGTAAGTCGGATCGAGATGGAACGGGAGATATTTCGGCCGTGGTTTAGAACGCGACCTTGTCGAAAGACGTAAGTTTCGAATCGGGAATGCGGGAAATCGAGACGCGGAGTGTCCGAGAAGTCTTTAGTTCGCCGATCGCCGATGGGCGAACTAGAGAATGCTTCTTAGTTCGCCGATGGGCGAACTAGTTGCGACTAGTTCGCGTTTTACGGCTTTTTTGGTTTTTTGCGGTTTCGTAAAACGATTCTCGAGTTTTATAAAATGATCTTCGGATTTCATAAAACGACCTTCGAGTTTTATAAAACGATCTTCGAGTTTTATAAAACGATCTTCGAGTTTTATAAAATGATTTCTCGAGTTTTATAAAACAATCTTCGAGTTTTATAAAACGATCTTCGAGTTTTATAAAACGATCTTCGAGTTTTATAAAACGATTTTTCGAGTTTTATAAAACGATCTTCGAGTTTTATAAAACGATCTTCGAGTTTTATAAAACGATTCTCGAGTTTTATAAAACGATTTCTCGAGTTTTATAAAACGATTTCTCTAGTTTTATAAAACGATCTTCGAGTTTTATAAAACGATTCTCGAGTTTTATAAAACGATTTCTCGAGTTTTATAAAACGATTTCTCGAGTTTTATAAAACGATCTTCGAGTTTTATTAAATTATCTTCGAGTTTTATAAAAACGATTCTTGAGTTTTATAAAACGATTTCTCGAGTTTTATAAAACGATCTTCGAGTTTTATAAAACGATTTCTCGAGTTTTATAAAACGATCTTCGAGTTTTATAAAATGATTTCTCGAGTTTTATAAAACGATCTTCGAGTTTTATAAAACGATCTTCGAGTTTTATAAAACGATTCTCGAGTTTTATAAAACGATCTTTTGAGTTTTATAAAACGGTCTGCGAGTTTTATAAATGACTTTGAGTTTTATAAAACTATTCCTCGGGTTTTATAAAAATGTTCTTTTTGTATTTTCGCGGGGAGTTTTGGCTATTAATTCCGTCGTACCGATTTTGACCCCAACATTTTGCGCCCCTTGAAGATCCTTTCCCTCGTGATGGACATACTTGTCGTTACGAGGCTTCTTCTTTTTTGGCTTTTGCTCGGACGCGGCGTCTTTCGCAGACGTCTTCATCAGTTTATGCTGTTCCACCAGGATATTAGTCTCCTCTTCGATGGTGATGTAATTGGTAGCTTTATGTAGCACGTCCTGGATCGTACGCGGCTTCCGAAGAGTTATCCACTTTCTGAATTTCGACTTGAACCAGAGCGACTTTCTTTGCACGTGGATGTCTGCTCTGTCGCTTATTCCGCTAACCCTAGCCATGATGAGTTTGAACTTACTCATGAAGTAGCAGAGAGGTTCGTCTTCTTTCTGGGATATACTCCATAGGTCGGCATCAGAAGTCTCTCGGTTTATGAACATCGAGTACTGCTTCAGAAACTTTGAGGCAAGCTGGCGAAAACTCCCGATCGAATTCCGCTTAAGTCAGAGAACCATTTGAGCGCTGCCCCTTCTAGGTTTTCGACGAAGAGACGTCAATAGCCCGCGTTCTTTTCGCTTTCCTTGGACTTGGCTTGCCCCATAATGATTTGGAAGGCCTGCGGGTGCGCTTTGGGATCAGTCGTCCCATCGTAAGTTGGCACTTTGAGATTTCCAGGATCGGGCAGCTTGACCTTGGTGATACGAGCCGTGAAAGGTGTTTCCTGAGATTGGTACAGCAATTGATCTATTTCAGGCACAGCGCTAGTGGCATGGTGAATTGGAGACTTCACCGCTTTTACCGCTGGGCCATTTTCGTGATATAGTCGCGGAGATTACAAATCTCAGTCGGGTCACTAGCAGTTTTCCGACCCCATGGGCATTTTCTGCGAGTGACTTGAGATCGTTCCTTGACCGTCTTTGCATGCTCCATGCAATAGTGCTCCTCCTCGTCCTTGTGGGGGAGTGATCAGGAGAAGATTCGGGCTGAGGGCTGTGATCTTTCCTCCTTCTTAGATGAATGTCGGCTTCTTCCTCCGATGGATCAGATTGGTCGCTTGTTCCCAGATTTTCCGAGACTCGTACAGCAGTCGATTTATTTTAGGAGCGGCGCTAGTGGCATGGTGAATTTGAGACTTCACTGCCTTTACTTCTGCGGCTGGTTTTTTGATGTAGTCACGGAGATCGCGAATCTCATTTGGCTCGCCAGCAATTTTCCAACCCCGTCGGCGTTTTCTGCGGGTGACCTGAGATCGTTCCTCGGCCGTCTTTGCATGTTCCATGCAATAGAGATCCTCCTCGTCCTTCGTGGAAGAGTATTTGGGAGAAGATTTTGGCTGAGGGCTGCGATCTTTCCTCTTTCTTGGATGAACGTCAGCGTCTTCCTTCGACGGATCGGATTGGTCGCTTGTTCCCAGATTAACCCTTTCGACACCGTCATCCTCGGCCTCCTGTTCGTGAGAAGCAGATTTTTCCGAGTCCTTTTGTGTCGCATTAGGGTTATCTTTTTCGGAGGTTTGCCTAAGTAGATTACCCTGCTCGGTTCTGGGATGATCCATAGGAGTCGCGAAATCAAGTCTTCTTCCGCAGATTCATGTAGTTTCGCGGGGGAGGATGGCTTTGGTCTTCGCGGTTAAGGTTTCGACACGTTTTGCGAGAGAACTGATTAGCTTATCCTGCTTATCCGTCCTCTTTTAATAGGCACATAGTACCTTTTGCAGCGACGTAGCGTTGGCCGCAGCGTTAACTGTGGTCACTTTTGCAGTTTGAGTTTCAACGTTTCCGTTGATGTCGGTCGGCTGTTCTTCTGTCATCGCCACCGATTGAGCGTGATGTGGTCTGAGAATTAGATAGATCCGTAACCCCCCCCCCTCCTTATAGCGCCAAACTGTGGGAACCGGAACTTAAACCGTCGATATCCATAAATTAAGGAACTTAGGGAAAACCCTAATTTCCCAGAGGTCCCGGATATCTGCTAAACCACACGCCAAGCAATCAGAAAACGAGAATAACAATAAAACAGTATGAGAATAGAAAAGAGAGCAAAGAGTTTTATTATTCCGATTTTGCGTCAGAATGGTACAACGAGGTAAAGCCTTGGCTACAAGAGCTGACGGCGAGTTTCCTAGTTCTAGCCACCTAAGACTAAAACCCTACTTGAGACGTAGCTCGATAACAAAATCAGAAACTTGCCTAAATGCTAAGTTTTTCTGTGTGATGAGAGCTCTGAAAATTCGGTCTCTGCTATTGTCCTCGACCTTGTGCTTATATACTCCTCTCCTAGACAGTTTAACCTTTCCTTTTCCGCCTTGATTCTTGTCTTTCGGAAATGTTCCATTTCTCTTGATTCTCCATTTTTATCTTGGAAAACTTCTATTTTTCTCCGAACTCTACATTTATCTTCTTCCTGCACATAAGTGGATAAACTGTCATTGTATCTTTGGGCTGGATTTTGTCTAAAGTTGTGTGTAGGCCTTTATCGCGTTTTAGGACCTTTCGGGCAGTTTTGCATCTTTGCCGTTTTACAACTTTAGACGAGATCGTTCCGCGATACGATGGTGTTTTAATAAAACATCTCGAGTTAGCCATATATTTTGGTAGTCTCTGGTGTTTCATTTAACCATGGCCATTTTATACGATTTACTCGAGTTTTTCCGCGAAAACAAGTCTTTTATGGTTTTTATCGTAAAACTTCAAGGATGAGATGGATCGAGACGAAACGAGAGATGTTTCGATCATGGTTAGAAGCATGATCGGGTCGATGGACATATGCCTTGTGTCCGAGCAATGCGGAGAGTAAGGCTCGAGATGGTCAGCTCGCCAAGACGACAAACTGGTTTGGGACAGCCAGCTCGCCATCGTTTCCTGTTTTCTTGACCCGAGATCCTTGCGGAGAATATAAGCAGAAGTAATCGTAGACGTTGTATTTCGAGATTGCCGTTTTGGGGAGTTTGGACGTTATGGCCGTTTTTTTGCTAATTTGGTTAATCGGACTATCGTGGATTGTTTTATTCGATTTTCCGATGATTTCCAAGATGACGATTGTTAAGGTTACAGAATTCTTTGTTTGGAAAGTCCTTAGAATTATTCTTGACGATTTTTCGTATTTTTATAAACCTATTTTTAACTTTGCGGAAAGTTTTTGTCGTTAATTCTGTTGTAACCGATTTTTACCCCAACAATGTATTCGCAGTTGCGTTATCAACGGTAATACAAAATACCCTCTCAATTCCCCATTCAGCCAAGGAGTTCAGTAAAACAAAAGCTATTTTCTGATCTTTGTGATCCGTTATATGTTTGAATCCTATGATCAGCTTCTTCAGTCTCCATAAAGGATCAATATAATGCACCATAATCACCATGTAGCTAGCACCTACAAAACATAAAGACAGAAAGAATGTGAAATCGATATATGTTAACTTGTAAATAAAGTATGTTTCTAATGTATTACCTGTGGTTTGGGAAACCCATATGTCTGTAGTGATGGACACACGTTGTTTATTGCATAAGAACCATCTCTTCAGCGCCTCTTTGTTCTCTACATACGACTTCACGATGTCTTTTGTTAAAGTCCTTCTGGAATGAAACATAAATATAAGCTTTGCCTACAAACAAATAAAACATAAATATAAGCTTAGATGAAACTAATAACAACAAACACTTATAGTAAGATGAATAGAACTTAAGAACAACAAACCTATTTACAGAAATACTTCCATGTAGGACTATCGACAAACGCTAAAGGCAGTTGGGCCATCACGGCCATCTCATTCGTTGCTTCTCTAAACACAGTTGTTGGGGTCAAAATCGATACGACGGAATCTATAGCCAAAACTTTCCGCAAAAAGAAAAATAATACATTTTATAAAACTCGAGAAATCGTTTTATAAACTCGAGAAATCGTTCTATAAAACTCGAGAAGCCGTTTTATAAAACTCAAGAAATCATTTTATAAAACTCGAGAAATCGTATTATAAAACTCGAGAAATCGTTTTATAAAACTCGAGAAGCCGTTTTATAAAAGAAGTTTCGAAACAAAGGAAACCGCGGGTTTAACTTGGAAATCGTTATCTCGGAAGAACGAATCAAGCATCGATTACACGATCATCCGAGCTAAGCACAAAACAGCGAAAAACCGCATCCGCCGTTAATCGCGAGCTGGTCTGGCCGAACTAGCTCACCGTACGGCAAGCTAAGCGGCCTCGAACTAGCTCGCCGTACGGCGAGCTGGTCCCATCATGAGTAGCTCGCCGTACGGCGAGCTAAACGCTTCCCGGGTAGCTCGCCGTGCGGCGAGCTGAACCGGTCCGTTTCGGCTCGTCGTATGTCGAGCCGATTATCCCGAGCCTCGATCTCCCACGTCCTCGATTCAAGGCGTACATCCTTTGACACGATCATATTCCAAACCACGGTCGAAATGTCTCCCGTTTCGTCTCGATCCGTCCTATCGGTTGAGTTTTACGATAAAAACCGTAAAAATTTGTTTTCTCGAAAAGAACTCGAGGAAATATTATAAAACATCAACGGTTAAACGAAAAACCGAACATTGCCTAAACGATACGATTTATTCGAGATTTTTCATAAAAATCATAAAAACGCGTTTTATTAAAAAAAGTCGAGTGAATCGTAATAACGGCAACGATTAACCAAAAAACGAACGTAGCTAAAGTTTACGATTAACTCGAGGAATTTATTAAAAATAGCATCCAATCAGGAAACGGTCTCGTATAAAGTCGTAAAACGGATTTATCGCAAAACGGCTCAGAAGATCCTAAAACATGATAAAAGCCCATCTCGCGATTTTAACGAAATCTAACCCGAAGATACAATAACGTTTTGACGATTTACCCGCAGAAGGAGGATAAATGTCAAGTTTGAAGGTAAATGTCAAGTTTGAAGATAAATAGAAGATTTCCGGGGGAAAAAAGGAAAGATAAACATAAAAGGAAGATTCTCGATAAATTCGAATATGGGCGAAATGGAAGGACCAAACCGCCAAGGAAGGGAGTATATAAGCAAGAGGCATAGGGATGAAGCAAAGGACGTGTTTTCAAAGCTTTCACCACCAAACTTAGCATTTAGCAATATTTCCATTTTTGTTATCGAGCTGCGTCTCAACTAGGGTTTAGTCTTAGAGCGCTAGGGTTAGGAATCTCGCCGATGGCTCACACAGCTAAGGCTACTCTTTTTGTAACTGTTCTTACGCAAACTCGGAATAAGATCCTTCTTGCTCTCAATCTCGTTTTTATTCTCTTATTAATTAATCTCGTCATGTTCTTAATTGCTTGTGTGCGGTTCCGCAGATAGCCGGGTCCTCTGGAACTTAGGGTTTACTCAAAGTTCCCTTATTTATGTAATCTTGACAGTAGGTGAATTTCAGTTCCCACAGTTTGGCGCTAGAGAGAGGGGGGTCGGATCTATCTTACACTAAAGCCGCAGCACGCTCAATCAAGAAGTGATGACAGAAGAACAACAAACTCGCAGAAGCGACAACGTTGACAATACACTACTGCAAGATGTGTCTGCGGCCATTGCTACAAACGCTAACGCCGAGAACGTCGAAAAGATGCTCTCCGATTTTAACAAAAAATCGGAAGAGCAGGAAAAGCTCATTGGCTCACTCGTAAAACAGGTGGAAACCCTAACTGCAAAAACCAGAGCGATTCGCCCCCGCGGAACCACTAAGATCCGCGGAAGGAGGCTCGATTTCGCGACTCCTATGAATCGTCCCCGAACCGTGCAGGGAAACCAGACAGAGAAAGACTCCAAAAAAGATAACCCTGACGCGGTTGTAAACGAATCGGAAAAATCTCCTACTCGCGAACAGGACACCGAGGGAGACGGCATCGAAAGGGTTAACTTGGAAACTAGCTACCAAGCCGACTCGTTAGACGAGGACGCGGAAATTCCATCCTAGGAGGAGAAAAACTCGCAGCCCTTTTCCGGAGTCTTCTCCCGAGCATTCTCTTACTGGAGACAAGGAGGAGCTCTACTTTCCGCGATATGCAAAAACGGCCGAGGAGCAATCTCCAGTTACTCGCAGAAAAATCCGACGAGGTCGGAAAACTGCTGGCGACCTAACCGAGATCCGCGATCTCCGAACATTTTTACCAGCATTTTTGCGAGTTGCGACTTTGTCTTTCATATATCCAGACATCGTTTTGATCAAGCGTTTTGCGGCTATGAGTAAGAGTAATCCGACCCCCCTCCTCCTTCAAGCGCCAAACTGTGAGAACCGAAATTCACACCATCGATTTCTGTAAAATAAGGAATCTTAGGAAAACCCTAATTTTCTCGAGGAACCGGATCTCTGCAAAAGCCAACGACAAGTAACCAAATAAATGCGGAAAAATATGAAAAACGTAATAAAACAAATTTATAGAAAAAGTAGATCTTATTTCGATTTTGCGTAAGAGCGTTGCGATCATTACAAGAGGTTACAAAGGCTTTGGCCGTAGGGGCCATCAGCGAGTTACAAACATAAAACCCTAGATCTAGTCGAGTGCAGCTCGATAACGAAAGACGGAAAAAGATAGGAAAAAAGGTTTGATTGATTTCGGACTGAACCTTATGAAAGGCTGCCTACATACCCCTTTCGGGGATCAAGTCGAACGTAGTTTAGTTGATAGATCTGGACCAGAGATCGAACTTCCTGGGCGAGTTCGTCTAGTAATTGAGCGCCAGTCATAGAAACCAAACTTCTCGAGAAAAAGCCTAAGTTTCTAAATGCGGAAAATTCTAAGTCTAGAAAAGTTGTAAAAGTCTCAGATGAGAGCTCTGAAATTCGTCCCTTTGCTTCTTCCCTATGCCTCTTGCTTATATACTTCCTTCCTAGGTGGTTTAGTCTTTCCATTTCGCACAGATTCGAGTTTATCGAGAATCTTCCATTTATCTCGATCTTTCCTTTTTCCCGCGGAAATCTTCTATTTATCTTCAAACTTGCCTTTTACCTTCAAACTTGACTTTTATCCTCCTTCTGCGGGTAAATCGCGAGATGGGCTTTTATAACGTTATAGGATCTTCTGAACCGTTTTGCGATAAATCCGTTTTACGACTTTATACGAGACCGTTTCCTGATTCGATGCCATTTTTTAATAAATTACTCGAGTTAATCGTAAAGTTTAGCTATGTTCATTTTTTGGTTAATCGTTGCCGTTTTATGATTCACTCGACATTTTTTATAAAAAACGCGTTTTTTATGATTTTTACAAAAAATCTCGAATAAAGCGTAAATTTTAGGCAATGTTCGGTGTTTCGTTTAACTGTTGCCGTTTTATACGATTTCCTCGAGTTCTTTTCGAGAAAACAAAATTTTACGGTTTTTATCGTAAAACTCGAACGATAGGACGGATCGAGATGAAACAGGAGACATTTCGACCATGATTCAGAATATGATCGTGTCGAAGGACGTATGCTTGAGTCGAGGACGTGGGAGATCGAGGCTCGGGATGATCGGCTCGACGTACGGCGAGCAACCCGGGAAGCGTCTAGCACGCCGTACGGCGAGCTACTCATGATGGACGGAGAGCTAGACATGATGGGACTAGCTCGCCGTACGGCGAGCTAGTTCGAGCCACTTAGCTCGCCGTACGGCGAGCTAGTTCGGCCAAACTAGCCCGTGGTTTACGACGGATGCGGTTTTTCACGGTTTTATAGAACGGCTTCTCGAGTTTTATAAAATGATTTCTCGAGTTTTATAAAACAATTTCTCGGGTTTTATAAAACTATTTCTCGAGTTTTATAAAACGACTTCTCGGGTTTTATAAAACGATTTCTCGAGTTTTATAAAACGACTCCTCGGGTTTTATAAAATGATTTCTCAAGTTTTATAAAACGTATTTTTATTTTTGCAGAGACTTTTAGCCATTGATTCCATCGTGACCGATTTTGACACCAACATTCACGAAGAAGGGGATGCAATCCTCCTCGACTTACGCGCTGTCAATACGAACGTAGAAGAAATTTTTCTTCCAAGAAGAATAAATCGACGAGCAACCAGTAACAATTTCTGCACGGGACATAAATTAATCCTTTGCGTCGTCTCTTTGGGGCTCAGTAAACCCTCGAGATGATCAACGCTAAGAGTCACTCCCTGCTCTTAGCTCAGCGTCAAGAGACCGACGAGTTGTTACAAGCCTTGTGGATTCAACTGTCTGATCGATAATCCCAGCCTATGAAGATATCGAACGATGATCTCCGGGATCGGAAACCACAGATGCAATTGCCACAAAAACACGTTGTAACAAGTAAAAAAGACATCGAGCGCGGCTTTATCACTTTCTATGGAAAGCGGGAGGCGAAACTCGACTGCTTCTGGGACTCGGCAAAACTCTCGCATGGATTCAAGACCACTAAGAGGAGCTGAACTCGGGCATCCGGGAGCTTGATTGGCGTCGAACGAAGCAGGAACCCAGGTCCCAGGTCTAGCAAACCCCGACTCGTCCCCTATCCCCCAATACGCCTCGTGGTCTCTTAGATCAATCGATGGAAACGAGGACTCCTCTTTCGGAGCCGTAACTCGAGGTTGTGAGCTCGTTCAAAGGAAGACTCCTCTTTCGGAGCGACAGGCGGAACTGGTTGAGAAACGAGTTCTCCTTTTTGAAAACATGTTTGGCAACTATGAGAGAAAGAAATTCAAAGGAAGTAGAGAGAAAACTTCTTAGATAACTTATGGAGAATGAGTAAAGAACACAAAAATTTACTCCATATACTTATAAAGAAAAGTTTTACTATTCACCTTTGGACTTTTGGCCATTAAAGTTCCGCATAATTCTACCAAACTTTCCGAACAAGTTAAATCCGTTCGCAAGAACTCCACGATTCTTACAAGCTGGGGGGCTAGCTGTTGGGGTCAAAATCGGTATGACGGAATCAATAGCCAAAACTTTCTGCAAAAAGATAAAAAAATACATTTTATAAAACTAGAGAAATCGTTTAATAAAAGTCGAGAAATCGTTTTATAAAACTCGAGAAGCCGTTTTAAAAAAATCAAGAAATCGTTTTATAAAACTCAAGAAATTGTTTTATAAAACTCTAGAAGTCGATTTATAAAACTCGAGAAGCCGTTTTATAAAAGAAGTTTCGAAACAAATGTAACCGCGGATTAACTTGGATATCGTTATCTCGGAAGAACGAAAATAGCATCGATAAAACAATCATCCGAGCTAAGCACAAAACCGCGAAAAACCGCATCTGCCGAAAACCACGAGCTGGTTTAGCCAAACTAGCTCGCCGTTTGGCGAGAGTAGCTCGCCCTACGGCGAGCTAGACGCTTCCCGGGTAGCTCGCCGTACGGCGAGCTGAGCCAGTCCAGTTCGGCTCGTTGTACGTCGAGCCGACCATCCCGAGCCTCGATCTCCCACATCCTCTATTCAAGGCGTACGTCCTTCGACACGATCATATTCCGAACCACTGTCGAAATGTCTCCCGTTTCATCTCGATCCGTCCTATCGTTCGAGTTTTACGATAAAAACCGTAAAACTTTGTTTTCTCGAAAAGAACTCGAGGAAATCATATAAAACGGCATAGTTTAAACGAAACACCGAACATTGCCTAAACTATATGATTTATTCGATACTTTTCGTAAAAATCATAAAAACACATTTTTAATCAAAAAACGTCGAGTGAATCGTAAAAACGGCAACGATTAACCAAAAAAAGAACGCAGCTAAACTTTATGATTAACTCGAGGAATTTATTAAAAATGGTAACGAATCAGGAAACGGTCTTGTATAAAGTCGTAAAACGGATTTATCGAAAAACGGCTCAGAAGATCCTAAAACGTGATAAAAGCCCATCTCGCGATTTTAACGAAATCTAACCCGAAGATACAATAACGTTTTGATGATTTACCCGCAGAAAGAGGATAAATGTCAAGTTTGAAGGTAAATGTCAAGTTTGAAGGTAAATGTCAAGTTTGAAGATAAATAGAAGATTTCTGCGCGAAAAAAGGAAAGATAAACATAAAAGAAAGATTCTCGAGAAACTCGAATCTGGGCAAAATGGAAGGACCAAACCGCCAAGGAAGGGAGTATATAAGCAAGAGGCAAAGGGCAGAAGCAAAGGACGAGTTTTCAGAGCTTTCACCACCAAACTTAGCATTTAGGAATATTTCCGTTTTTGTTATCGAGCTGCGTCTCAACTAGGGTTTAGTCTTAGAGCGCTAGGGTTAGGAATCTCGCCGACGGCTCACACAGCTAAGGCTACTCTTTTTGTAACCGTTCTTACCCAAACTCGGAATTAGATCCTTCTTGCTCTCAATCTCGTTTTTATTCTCTTATTAAGTAATCTCGTCGTGTTCTTAATTGCTTGTGTGCGGTTCCGCAGATAGCCGGGTCCTCTGGGAACTTAGGGTTTACTCAAGGTTCCCTTATTTACGTAATCTTGACAGTAGGTGAATTTTAGTTCCCACAACAGTTTCAGTAAGTTTACCCACCTTTAGCTTCCTGATATCACTCAAATATTTAACCCTAAGGAGTGAATTACTCTCTCAAATAAGAGGTTCAGTTGTAGTACTTAGGGATCGAATCCACAGGGAACTGAGGAACACAAAAGATGTAATCCTAAGTGATTATGCTAGGTTGATTCAGTAAAAATAGTAAATTGCAGTTGTAAGCAATGGTAAGTTGCTCAAGAGAATAGGTTTTGGTTTAAGACAATAAAAGAAAGTAGTTAGATTTAAGGTTTCTATTCAGATAATCAGGATTATAATGCTATAGATGTTTTAGTAAGTTTCTTGCAAGATGTATAAGAACTTCGATTCTTAGACAGATCCAATAGCAGTCGCTAAATAGACTTGTCCATTGATCTTATTGCCGGCAATATCGAAAGATGTTTTGACAGCGATATCGGATGATATGGGTTGCCGTCGATCGATAACTCTATAGGAGTATCGATCGATATAGCATAAGATCGAATCGAAACTGTGTTCACCAAGATCATAGACCGGCTCTCACACATCCCTAGAGGATCTAAGCTTATGCCAAATGATTTCAGGATAATGATTAACAAGTTAAATCACTCCATGAACATACTCTAGTTAGCTATTCTAGAGTAAGCATTAGGGTTCATTTGGATAATAAATATCACAACTCAACATTCCATAGTTGGGGCTAATCCCTCATAACTATTTGAACCCTAAATCCAACAAAGGAATCTACTTAGACATGCCTAAGAGATTCATAACAGCAAGGTAATAACAAAAATTCATCAGATTAGAAGATTGAACTCTTGGTTCTTTGGAACAACAAATCTCTTTGGGTGTTTTTTCTAAATCTAGAGTTCTATAACCTTTGAGAATTAAGATGAAAATAATACTTTATTGCTAAGTATAAATAGTATCAAAAGCAAACAAAGCACAAGAAAACTTAAAACATAGAAAGCATGCTTTGTCAAAACACATAGGCATAACTATATATATGAGTTCAATTAGGTTAGAAACTCGTCAGGGGAAATCTTGTAATATTGGGAAAACTTGGCTTCAAGTCGTCCAAGTCAGACTTGTTCTCCACACTTGATATCGATCGATGGTACATGGTGTACATCGATCGATGGATTATCTCGACTTCATCTTCAATAGAAGCGTCATCGATTGATTACACAGGGTGTGTATATGCTTGTTGTCCGATCTTCATAGTCATCTCGGAAAACTCTCCTTTAAGCTCCATAAGGGCACCTAAATCATCACTTTACTTCAAAATGCTCCTGAACCTGAAAACATACCTAATAAACTCCAAAACATATATATATATATATATATATATATATATATATATATATAACTTATAAAAATATATCAATACCATGGCTAAAAGTGGGTCAAAATCTTGGTATATCAACTGCCCCAGACTTAACCTTTTGCTTGTCCTCAAGCAAACCATTAGTTAGTCTTTTTGGAAGAAGTTTAAAAACAGTAAGGACTCAATAAAATCTTAACTTTAAAATCATCACCTCTACTTTGTTGCAACCCACATCTTATATTACTAACTACAGAAGTCCATTATACCATATCCTAGCTTAGCAACCTAATTCATCTAGCCAATCAACTTAAACAATCCCGTCTGACTATCCCCTCTACTGATTTCATTTATGCATAAAATAAAGGTGTAAGCTTTACCTTGGGAGTATCGATCAAAGAACACTTGGATTCAACTCAAACAAGTTTCAGGCATTCTCATCCTGGTTCCTTTTCTCCCTTTATCTCCCTTCTCTGAATCCCAAACTTTCTTTTCTTTTATATCAATCCCAATGAACAACTAATGTTCATCTTATTGATCTTTCTACTTTTTGTAGTTTTTTCTTACAAAGTGTAGGCGAATAGTGGGGTCATAGGTAATTTATCTCTCCCTCGCTTCCACAATGTGTGATCATTCTTTTGATTTAGAATAGTGGGGTCATAGGTAATGTACCTCTCCTTCTGCCTCTCTGGAAATCATCTCAATCTTTTATTTTTATGGGATGCCAAAGGAAGGAGAGAAAGAAACCAAAATTGTTGAGACTTTTACCTTCCAGACTTGCATGGGGATTCAGATCCCTCGTATACCAAGCCCCAAGACAAGCAATAGATGTCAGGTTAGGTTGGAAATCAGCTTTTGTTCTTCCAAACAATCATGCAAAGTGTTGTCATAGGATGATCGGTGATCCACTTTAGCATCTATAGTACTTTCTGCAATCAACAATTCTAAGAATGGTGCTAAAGAGTGGTAAGATAAAAAGAAAAATTTTTGATATTTTTTTTCCCTTTCTTGACTCAATAAACCCAATTTTTGAAAACTTTTTTAAGAGATCAAAAAGGTAAAGTAGCATCAGTAATTCCACTCCCCCAGACTTAAATCATACACTGTCCTCAGTGTATAACTACTCGGAGTTAGAGCATAAGAAACAATAAAGGTATAACTGATATCGAAATTGTGAACAATATACCTGATCGATGTTTGTATCGATCGATGGTGAGTCACTTCCATTGATCGTCATGGATAGGGTTATGTCAGGCGATGTAGACAGGGTCTCATCGGTCGATAGAGGTAGTGATCGTGTAGCTATGTTCCTAAAAACAAATAAAAACGAAAGTAATAAGTAGAAATAAAATAAAACTAAGTAAGAAAATACCTAACAGTGGGTTGCCTCCCACTGAGCGCTTAGATAAAGTCATTTAGCTTGACAATGGAGGTATGGTGGCTAGTGAGGTGGGTTACATGTACTTCTTCGGAAACAAGTATTATCCTTGTGATTTTTCAAACCATGAAGTTAAGAAGCTTCTTGTGGCTTTCTCACGTCTGGTCATACTAGATTGCAAACCATGGACCTCATAGTGGATTCTCTGTAGCCACTCCTCAATGCTTGCTAAGCTGCAGTCATGTTGCTGTAGGTGTGTTCTAGATTAGTACTCAGCTGCATTGGATCGAGGTTGTGGGTGTTTTGCACAGGGGAAGGGATGGTATCGACCGATCTCAGTGTAGTCCTATCGGTCGATGTGGATGGATGTCCATCGGTCAATGGGTTCAGAGGCTCGTCGATCGGTGCGGATTGTGCAGGTTGGTTGGCGAGCTGGTTCTTGATGTTTTCGATCTCCATCTGAATGTCCTCTGTTGTGCATTCTAATCTCTGAACGTCACTTTGTACCGGGAACCAAAATTTTTCGAGTGATCTATGTGCTTCGTCTTCACAGGCTTCAATAGATCTGTAGATCTCTCTTGTGATTTCTTCAAGTTCTTCTCGGGTACAATATTCTGGTGCGTGAGTATCGATCGATGGTAATTGAGGTTCATCGATCGATAGCTTCTGGAAGTGACTTTCGATAAGTTTGTAGAAGGTTGTGTCGATCGATGCTACTGTAGCTGTATCAGTCGATTTGCGCTTCTGAGCTTCGAGTTCGTTGCGAAGTGCATTCACCTCTTCTTGCAGGGCTTTTCTCTCTTTGCGCGCGATGTCATTTCCAGACAGATTCCATAGTAGTTCTCCTTGAAGTGACGATATAGCTTTTTCATGCTAAGACCTCAATCCTGCCATCTCCCAGTTATGTTCACCAGTTCTTTCATTCAGCATGTATGTGACCTCTGCTTGTGTGTAGAGCTTGCAAACTGGAACTCCTTTAGTAAAGTGTTAAGCATGCTCTGGTAAACAGAAACAAGAGCGCTTAAACAGTGTGGCTCTATTTAGCAGCTTCTCAATATCTTCTTTGTAAACATGGATGATGTCACCAGCGATGCTTCTTGCATAACCATTCTCATCTCTGTAGACTCCATATTCGTCTTTCTTTTCCCAGAAGAAACGACGAACTCTGTGTTTGAAAGCTCTCTCCAAACTCGCGATGTATATCGGTCGATGCTCGTTTCCAGGTATCGATCGATAGGCATTGAAATTCTGGATTTGCTGAGTTGGAATGAAGGTTTTCTGCACCATCTTGTTCATGAAGTGTTTGTGGCTGGTGCTGATCATTCTGGTAGATGGGTGGTTGTGTGTAGGGATTGACTGGTCCATTGGCCATCTGAGGGATGTTGCAACGTCTTCTTTGGAGATTGAATGATTCTTCCATCTAGTGCTCGTGCATGGCCTTCTGGATCCCTGAAAATACCAAATTCATCCGGAGTTAGTAATGTAAAATCGAATTATGTGTTTTTACCTCTGATGGAGTAGTGGTGTTATCGATCGATGGTAGAGCACGTGCATCGGTCGATCTGTTGAGGAACACGTCGGTCGATGGTAGCTGCTCCGTGTCGGTCGATACGCATGCTTCTGGTTGGATCGCAGATGGTAAGTGTGATGTATCTATTGCAAAACTCTCATGGTAACTGCTTGCCCAACTTCCAATCGAGTAATCACCGGCGTGTGGCTCATGTGGGCCGTAGACTGATGCACAGTAGGGCTTATCGCTCGTTGATTCGAAACTTCGTTTGAGCGATCTGGGTTGGGGCATATCGGTCGATGGAGAAAGGTCTCTATCGGTCGATGCTCTGTATATGAAGGTCGGCAGAGAAGGTTGTTCTTCATCTTCCCGAAGAAATCTATACTGTGTGGCTCGTTCCTCTTCATAATCTTCATCATACTCCTCCTCAGTAGTGATGCTAGCTAGCTCTGGCATGTAATGATCGTTCTCCCAATTATTTGCGCTAAAATCGCCGTCTGGAAACTCTTCTTCGATCTTTTGAAAGAGCCTGTCGATCGATGACCATGTGTCTCTATCGTTCGACTCGGGTTGACTGGTATCGGTCGATGGTAGAAGGCTGCCATCGGTCGATACTGCTGAATCGGTTTCGTACTCGGCCATGAAATCATACTTGTGGGAACAAAAACAAGTTGCTATGAGTGTTGGGCTCTTCATCCTTGGAAATTTGATGACTGGAACAGGATTGTAGTGGATGGTAGGGTTGATGAGGGTTAGGCAGAGCTTGTTGGATTTGAGGTCACAAACAACTCAAACTGTGGCTAAGAAGGCTCTTCCAAGTAATAGAGAAGTCTTGAAGTTGAGTTTGTTAGCCAGGACATGGAAGTCTGTAGGAATTAGGGCATCTCCAATCTGTACCTGAAGGTTTCTAACTATTCCTCCAAAGTTCTGCTGAGAACAATCCACAAAGAAGAAAGATTCTTCAGTAGGCTCTATCTTCATACCTAGCTGGTCTGCCATAAGCTTGGGTAGGATGCTAACTCCAGATCCTGTATCGCATAGAGCACGAGGGAACTCAACACCTCTGATGGAACATGGTATTGTGAACTTCCCTGGATCGCTCTTCTTCTCCAGTGTGATCTTCTTCTTTACACTGTTTCTGACTTGGTAAAACATTCTCTTGATGTCTTCTTCTGTTTCTCTGGTCTCTCTGAAAAAAATCCACAATCTGTGTGAAAAGTAGGCTTCTTCAAAGGGTTTCTCTTTAGGTATTCTCAGAATTCTCTTTCTGAATCTTGACAATTCTTTCTCATTAACTTCCCTTTTATAAGGCTTGGGTATCTTCTCTTTCCTTTTTCTGAGAACTCTTCCATGGTTTTCCTTTTCTATCTCCATAGACTCAAAGATATATGTGGGTCTGTCCATGATGGCTTTTTGAGGGCTTCTGGTAGTGTAATGCTGCTCCCGGAATGCGTCAATACGTGCACTATCTATCTTGGGAAGTTGCACTCGGCGTTGGGGTACCGTGTATCGGGCGACACTGACTGGAGTGCGTCAGTCGATATCATGGTCTTCCTGTCGATCGATGGGAGGGTCATCATGTCGATCGATGTCATGCGGATCGATTTTGACAGGGACGGGCGGATGTGGGTGTCGTACTGTGAAAGCTTCGTGAGGCATAGTCTTGACGGCACTGCACTCGTGAGGGTACTCGTCTAAGTCCATCGATCGACACTCATCGAAGTCTATCGATCGATGTACATGGGATCGTATTGGTCGATGATCACGGGGTGAAATCAATCGATAATAGTCGCGAACGAAGTCTCTCTCATCATCAGATCTTTGAATCTCTTCTACTACCTCTTGCCAAAAATCATCATCCATGATGGCATTGATGTTATGGTTGCTGGCAAACTCCTGCTTCTTAGGGCTTCTCCTATCTGAAACACCTGAGTCTCTAGCTTCTTCACATGGGTGTTTAAAGCATATAGCTTTTTGGTGAGGGTGTTGTAGATGGAGTCAATCTTTCCATTGAAGTCTGTCTGGAGTTTCTGCTGACTCTCAAGAACCTTGTCTAGCATCTCCTCCAGTTTACTATCTTGGGTGGGTTGGAGTAGAATGAGTTCTCATAGCTCCTGTTGTTGTTGGGGTTGCTGCTGCTGAAGGTGTTGGGCTTCTGTGAACTCTGGTTGAAGTTGCTTCTCCGGCCTATGAAATTTTTGTATCCTCCTTGGTTACCAGATCTCTGAAAACCAGCTCCATTGACCCAGTTCACATCTTCTTCTGTATAATCTTCACCTGCAGTGTCTGCATCCTCCACTGAACAAAACTGCTTGTTTAGTAACTTCTGAACGGTATCCGGCTGTACTTGCACTTCATTTATGTATTCCTTCCCAAGGAATGATGTAGCTTTTGTCTTCACAAAGTTCTTTGTGCTGTTGCTGGAAGCTAAGTTATCAATTAACTTCATAGCTTCTTGTGGATTCCTGGTGTTGAAGTTGCCATCACTAGCTGTATCAAGAGCTCTTTGATAATCCAATGTGATGCCTCTGTAGAAAGTGCAGAGTAGTTGCACTTTGTTGAATCCGTGGTGTGGGAAATCTCGTTGGTAGGACTTGAATCTGTTCCATGCATCTTTGAATGACTCTTCAGGATTCTGAGTGAATGTAGCAATCTTTCTCCTCCATTCTTCAGCGCGTGACTCATCAAAAAAGTTACACAGGAATGCGTTTTTGATTTCATTCTAGGTTGTGAGAGAACCTGGTGGTAGTTGTCTCAGCCACTGTAAAGCTTCTCCAGATAGAGAGTATTTGAAAAGCTTGCAGAGAAGATAGTCTCGAGGGACTCCATTGGCTTTGATGATGGTTATGAGATCCTCGAACCTCTCCAGATGGTCCATAGGATGCTCATGGGACAACCCACAGAAGGGTATTTGTCCTACAAGTGTGTAGTACTGCGGCTTAAGCTCGAAATCTCCTCTCTGAATAGCAAGAGGGCGGATGGCTGATCTGTTGGAATAGAATTGATCTGGACAGTTGTAGTCAGCCAAAGTTCTAGCTTGGTTAGCCTCTTCTACAGGTTGAATGATGTCTGTAGGTGCAGTTTCTTGCTCAAGAATGATCTCCTTTTGAGCGTTCAGCTTCTGACTTGCTGCATTACGCAGGTGACCATCTTGATCACGCAGGTCTCCATTCTCATCGGTTGTGAGAATAATAGGCGCTACCATGTCTCGCCGGTTAGTATCGATCGATGTAAGGTGAGGTGTATCGATCGATGTCGGATGAACGGTATCGGTCGACGAACGGTTTTTGATGTCGATCGATGTGACAGTGAGAGTATCGGTCGACGAAGAAGGTGTCTCGGTCGACTTTGGTAGGCGAATATCGGTCGACAAAGAAGTGTTGATGTCGATCGATGCGGAGCGTAGGTTTTTGCGGATGCTACGTTCCAAGCTGTGAGGGTCTTGTGAGTACACAAGTTGGTTGATCTTGTTGCTTATAGTACTGCTGGGCATGTACCTGAAAAAGACAAGAAAAGAACAATTTGTGTCAGAAGATGAATAAACAATAAAAGAAAAATAACCTAGACCTAATCAGATTAAATCTAATGGCTATCAAAGTTCCCTGGAAATGGCGCCTAATTTGATATCACTCAAATATTTAACCCTAAGAGAGTGAATTACTCTCTCAAATAAGAGGTTCAGTTGTAGTACTTAGGAATCGAATCCACAAGGAACTAAGGAACACAAAAGATGTAATCCTAAGTGATTATGCTAGGTTGATTCAGTAAAAATAGTAAATTGCAGTTGTGAGCAATGGTAAGTTGCTCAAGAGAATAGGTTTTGGTTTAAGACAATAAAAGAAAGTAGTTAGATTCAAGGTTGCTATTCAGATAATCAGGATTATAATGCTACAGATGTTTTAGTAAGTTGCTTGCAAGATATATAAGAACTTCGATTCTTAGACAGATCCAATAGCAGTCGCTAAATAGACTTGTCCTTTGGTCTTATTTTCGGCAATATCGACCGATGTTTTGACAGCGATATCGGACGATATGGGTTTCCGTCGATCGATAACTCTATAGGAGTATCGATCAATATAGCATAAGATCGAATCAAAACTGTTCACCAAGATCATAGACCGGCTCTCGCGCATCCCTAGAGGATCTAAGCTTATGCCAAATGATTTCAGGATAATGATTAACAAGTTAAATCACTCCATGATCATACTCTAGTTAGCTACTCTAGAGTAAGCATTAGGGTTCATTTGGATAATGAATATCACAACTCAACATTCCATAGTTGGGGCTAATCCCTCATAACTATTTGAACCCTAAATCTAACAACGGAATCTACCTAGACATGGCTAAGAGATTCATAACAGCAAGGTAATAATAGAAATTCATAAGATTAAAAGATTGAACTCTTGGTTCTTTGGAACAACAAATCTCTTTGTGTGTTTCTTCTAAATCTAGAATTCTATAACCTTGGAGAATTAAGATGAAAAGAATATTTTATTGCTAAGTATAAAATAGTATCAAAAGCAAACAAAGCACAAGAAAACTTAAAACATAGAAAGCATGCTTTGCCAAAACACATAGGCATAACTATAAATATGAGTTCAATTAGGTTAAAAACTGGTCAGGGGCAATCTTGTAATATTGGGAAAACTTGGGCTTCAAGTCAGCCAAGTCAGACTTGTTCTCCACGCTTGATATCGATCGATGGTACATGGTGTACATCGATCGATGGAGTATCTCGACTTCATCTTCAATAGAAGCGTCATCGATCGATTACACAGGGTGTGTATCGATCGATATGTATGCTTGTTGTCGGATCTTCATAGTCATCTCGGAAAACTCTCCTTTAAGCTCCATAAGGGCACCTAAATCATCACTTTACTCCAAAATGCTCCTGAACCTGAAAATATACCTAATAGACTCCAAAATATATATATAACTTATAAAAACATATCAATACCATGGCTAAAAGTGAGTCAAAATCATGGTACATCACTTCCCATCCTCGGAGACATTTTCTTGTTTGTTTTTCTGAACTGCTAACCAAGCTTGATGGTTCTTGAAAATCTCAAGACGCTTCCTCAGGTTCGTGGTCCCTAATGAGGTGACACACGAGACGATTTTCTGACAGTAGTTGAATAGACACCGGTCTCTGTCCTCCTTAGTTCTTGTGTAATGTTCCCACACATCTGATCTTGTAGGAAGGATCCGCTTAACCTTAGATGGTTGAGAACTCACAGCACTTAATTGTTTCCTTTTGTCTCTGCTATTGTCGGGAGTTTGACACTGCCTCATCTTCTTTGCTATGGGTTATCGATCAAGTGATGATGTTGAATCCATCTGCTTCAAAGAAACAATATGTCAGATCACAAGTCCAAACCAATATCAATTTCAATTCTGAAATACAAACATAATGAAATTGAAGAGTTAGTTAAATCCTAAACAAGTTTCTAACTGAAATCGAAATATACAAATTTAAATAACCTAGACAACTAACTATACATAACTTTTCCAAGCAATAAAATAAGAATTTTGACGTAGATTTAGACGATGAAGAACCTGCGATTGATTACTTGAAAGCTCAGATGGAGCCGAATAGAGAGAATCTAGATGATTTATATAGGCCAGATTGAACATTGCAGTCATTACATTGTGTAATCGAGGAGACGTTTTTTGGAACTAGGGTTCTTTCAAGACAAAGAACTAGAGAAGAGGAAGGGGCGAGGTATGAACAAGGAGTCAACATATGTATATGTGTTTTCATTAAACTTTAGTCATGTCCGGTTTCTGAATCGGATAACAGGGTTATAATCAACCTGATTCGACCTCCGAATTGCTGGTTTATCAAGTCCCAATCGGTATTTCTCTTACATCCATGACCGGTCCAAAACCGATAATTTTGTTTGGTTTGAGGTACGGATTTTGGTTTACGTTAATTACACCCACGCCTACATATGAATGATTCAAACTTATAAAACTCGTAAAAGGCTTAAGGCCAAAGAATGGTCTAAGGAATTCCCAAACCGCAGATAGAAGCCCACTTATGACTTTATACGAGAATAAGCCCAAAACAACTATGACGGTTCATCCGATACTCGCAAAAGAAGATAAATGTTAAATTTTGAAGGATAAATGAGAAGATCGAAGAAGAAGGAAAGTGTTTGTAACAAGATAAACTTCGGCCAAAGGTCAGCGAGGAAAAAGGGCCACTGACTCCAAAGGCGTATATAAAGAGAGATGGGAGAAGAAATAAAAAGGGAGAATTTTTTTTACACAGGATACTTAGCACTTAGAGAAAATAGGCAATTTTCCATTTTTGTTATCGAGCTGCGACTCAGTTAGGTTTACGCAGTGATATATGGTGTTTTTACATCATGGTACAAATGTTTTCAATTGGTTTTCAACCCTAACTCGTGCCTGTCTAGTCCTTTCTGAGTCATTACAGGTCTAGAGTAGGTAGGAGAGTGGAAAAGAGGATGCCTGAAGAAAGATATCATTTTTGAGTGTTCTCATGCGGAACAGCTAAACGGAGCTGCTCGAGGATTGTACCCGCAATGGAACAGCCGAGTGATTGTTCCCAAAAAAGAAGGAAACCTCAAAGATATTTCGGGACTATTCCCTAGATATTCAATTTAATGTAACGGCGCCTCCATATAAAAAGCCTTTGCTATCTATTTTATTCTTACGCTAATTTTTTGCAAGAAAAAGTTTACTTTTGGATTTAAGGTTTTGTAAGGGCGACGACTTCATCCTTCTCATCGAGAAGAACAATCTGAACCCTAGTTTATTTCTTCTTAATCGGGGACATGTAGTGGTCATGATCATCTTCGAAGATCTTCATCTGTGTCTCCATGTCTAAAAGCTTAGCATCGATCGATGTGATAGCATTTGTGTCAATCGATTTGCCTTTCTCATGTTGACGCTTCTCTTCGCGGAACATATCCAAATCCTACTGTATCAACTCAATCTTCGTGCTTAACCAGTTGATGTTGTTGTTGAGAGGATGGTAGACTTCATCAATCTTTGTGTTGAAATATGTCTCGTCCCATGGATCTACCTTTTCTGTCAACATCCCTTCTCGTTCAGGTTTGTCATTCATGTCAATCGATGCGTTCTTAGTGGCGTCGATAAATGCAGCTGTCGCGTCCTCTACACACTGTATCTTCACAATAGCTAGTTATGCTTCCATCTCTTTCATGCGTGTAGTTAACCCACTGATGCTTCCTTGCAGAATCACATAGACCGTATCCAGATTGTTGTTTAGCTTACCCACGGCTTTGTCTTGGCAATCACTCATGCAGCCAGTCATTTCGTTGATTTCGTCTTTGGTGTAGAGCTCTGGTTCCAAAATTGTTCCATAACCTGTGCTGCTGTCGATCGTTAAACGCTTCCTTCTGTCGATCGATGGACGAGGGTCCTTATCAATATATTTTTCAGGGATTGTGTCGGTCGATGGTTGCTGCATCACGCCTAGTTGTTGCTGAAAGAGATTCTCTTGCCCATTGGTCATCTGAAGGATTTCTGCTATGTCTTCTTTGGAGACTTGTAGATTCCTCCCATCTATAGCTCGTGCATGACCTTCTGCAGAGCTTAGTATATCATTCACACTGCTCGCTAACCTTAGTGACCAACCAGGGACAACAACCGACATAATTGTTTCTATAATATGAGAGAAAATCGACAAGGGGACTATATATATAGAGGTACAGAACGCCAAACGTCACGAAATAAAATGAAGAAAATTAATCAGACTTCAGCAGTATACGGATCGTCCAAAAATACGAAACGTCGCAATTTAATTTACACTTTGCCGCTGAGTTATTGAAAACACGGCTGTGTATTAGTTACTGCTGCGTAATGTTCCCGCCCACCCCAGTGTTTCACAAGTATTTCCTGCCCAAAAATACAGAATGTCGCAATTAAGTTACATGTCACGGTTGATTTTTTGTCATGTTACGACTGAGTTATGTTTAGGATAAGTTTTATGTTTTAGGATTTAGGGTTAATTATTTGGGGTTTAGTGTTTAGGATTTAGGTTTTTTGGTTTAGGTACCACTATAAAATATAAGAAATTACACAAATTCAGTTGAAAAAAAAAATTATATGGTATATTTTGTATTTGGTGCGTTCAACACCTATATAGACACATAGGGTTTTAAGTATTTGTAAGACAAATATACCTCAAGATCATGATCAATTCGAAACTTATAAATTCAATGAAGTATACACACTCTGTTGATTATATATTCATCTAAAATTGATAATATTAATTGCTAATAACATTTTAAAGTACATTTTCCAATATTAGGGTATATTTGTGGTTTGGATGAGTTATATGAAGCGTTACGGCTGGCTTATTGAAACGATACGACTGGATTATTAAGCTCTTATTTATTTTAGGGTCTGTTTGTGGTATGGCTGAGTTATATGAAGCGTTACGGCTGGATTATAGAAACGATACGGCTGGGTTGTATTAAACTATTTATTTTCTAGATTAGAAGCCCCTTTATCATAAAGTTTTAGAGGATAATCCTGTGCTTGATCTTCAGAAACATCCATCTGATCCTAAAATACATATATATAAATCAGCCGCAATAGAAAAATTAACTCAGCCACAAAATAATACATAATTCAGCCGTAATAGAAAGAAAACTCAGCCACAACATAATATAACTCAACTATAATACAAAAATTCAGCCACAACATAATAAGTAACTCAGCCGTAATAGAAACAAAACTCAGCAACAACATAATATAAGTCATTCATAATGTAACAAAATCAGCCACAACATAATCCATAACTCAGCCGTAAGAGAAACAAAACTCAGCTACAACATAGTATGACTTAGTCATAATACAACAAACTCAGCCGCAATATAATCAATAACTCTGCCACACAATAATCTATAACTCAACCGCAATAGATCACAAAATACATCAAACTCAGCCACAGTATAAAATAACTCAGTTACAACATAATATATAACTCATCCACATCGTAAATCAAACTCAGTCACAACATACTGTAGAAGATGATTTCGTAGATACGATTGCGATGATGACGATTGCATAGAAACTTTTGCGGAGAAGACAATTTCGACGAAGACGATATTAGAGACAGTTTGAGACGAGACGATTTGGGTAATGGTTAGGGTTTAACGACGAAGAAAAAAGTTGTGACGTTATGACTTTTTTTTCTACTCACCGGAAGTATGGGGACGGTTGATTTTTTCGTGTCACAAAAGTTAGTGACGTGGATATCCTAATTAGTGATGTGGATTTGATAATTAAAATTATTCTCAACAAAAATAAAATAAAAGAAGAGTTTTTATGATAATTTCTTAGGAATCTGAAAATATTTTAGTAATTTTTTAAAAATATATATTATTCTAGTCATATACCAGCTTTTCGTGTTATTCTAGTAATTTTCTTCTTTTTTTAAAAATGTCTTGGGTTAAGTTTTATGTATACACTTCAGTTTTACGAAGTATTTCACTAAATATGCAAAATATCTAAAGTTTTGTAAACGGATTAAAAAGGATACTCCATATCTATATTTAAAATATTTAAAGAAACTTAAACCACTGTATAATAGTTTAAATTAATGGATTATCCAGTCGTCACTTCAATATGATTATATTAATCCAAAATTCATATTTATTATACAATAATATAAATATAAATAAATTCAATATATGGATAAATATTGCTGATACAAATATATTAGAGTAATACAATACATATCAAATTTGCATCACATAAGTTCGATTACATTGTTATTAAAAATGTTTTGAAATTATTTTAATTTTGTTTTATCACGAGCACATTATACATTGATTAACCTCCAGTCCATCAAATAAAATATTTTTATATCATAAAAATACTTGTATATGTCCAAACGCTGAATATATTTCATTTGCAATGATACAATTTCAACTTCTTTAAAAAGCTTAAGATTGAATATATATACTTCTACAAATATTTAAAAAAAAAACTAGAAAACAGTGTTTAAATATTCCTTTATATTTTAAAAATTAAATATTTAAAATAGTAATATATATTTGTTGTGTGACGTGGTGAGAGTCTGTATTAAAACATTTCATATATTTATAAGTGCAAGTTGAACTATATTTCAGATGTTTTCTAAAGTGCAATTTGACTTATATACACAATTCATAGTGGTCTCTTTATATATATATATATATACCAAGTAAGCTATCCTCATTCGAATCTAATTTATTATTATATTACTGTCACACTAGCCCAATTCTTTGTAATTTGAGCATTCTTAACCAAAAGACGACAAATATATATATATATCACTGTCACATTAATTATATTAATTTATTTAGCTCCTATAAGTGCGATTTGACTCATTCATATTTGATGTTTTATCACTAGTAACTTATACTCCTTCTGTTTTAAAAAGTATCATTTTAATTTTTCACATATATTAAGAAAACATAAAACTTTGATTACCAATGCATTATCTTTTATAGATAACAAATCCCTATATTTTTTAACCAATAGAATTTTAAGAAACACAATTAATTTATTTTGAAATTTACAATTTTCATTAAATTAAACATTAAAAATATAAAAAATATATATTTGTGAAACAAATATTATTTCTAAATTGTTCATTTTTTGAAACCGAGGAAGTATATGGTGGCGATAACCTACAGGGTCACATCATAACCAGTTAACAAATGAAAAGTTATCATAAATAGTAGTGTAAAATGATAGTGAAACTGTGGGAACCGAAATCCACATACTGTCAAATAATCGTAAATAAGGAAACTTCGGGAAAACCCTAAATTTCCAGAGGAACGGTTATCTGCAGAACCGCACAACGAATATTAAGAAAACGATGAACTTTAAAATTAAAACGAAAGTAAACAAGATTGAAAGTAAGAAGGTTCTTATTCCGAATCTGCGTAAGAACTGGTACAAAAGAGAGGCCTAAGCCGCGTGAGCCGTCGGCAAAATCCTTAAAATCTAAGAACGAAAACCCTAATTGAGACGCAGCTCGCTAACAGAAAACGGAAATATTCCTAAATGATAATTTTGGTGGTGAGAGCTCTGAAAATCGTGTCCTTTGCTTCTGGCCTAGACCTCATATTTATATACTCCTCGCCTTGGCCATTCGGTCTTTCCATTTCGTCCAGATTTGACTATATCGGGAATTTTCCATTTTTCTCGATCCTTCCTTTACTTCCGCGGAAATCTTCTATTTTTCTTCAAACCTTCCTTTATCTTCAAACTTGACTTTTATTTTCCTCCTGCGAGTAAACCGTCAAAACGTTATCGAATCTTCGGGTTAGATTCCGTTAAGATCGCGAGATGAGTTTTTATCGCGTTTTAGGACCTTCCGGGCCGTTTTACGATAAATCCATTTTTCCGACTTTTTAAGGGATTGTTTCCTGATCTGACATCGTTTTTAATAAATTCCTCGAGCTAATCGTAAGGTTTTACGATTTACTCGACTTTTTAATTAAAAACGCGTTCTTTACGATTTACTCGACGTTTTTATCAAAAACGTGTTTTTTATGATTTTGACAAGAAATCTCGAATAAATCGTATGTTTTAGGCAATGTTCCGTGTTTCGTTTAACCGTCGCCGTTTTATACGATTTCTTCGAGTTCTCTATCGAGAAAGCGAATTTTTACAGTTTTAATCGTAAAACTCGAACGATAGGTCGGATCGAGATGGATCGGGAGATGTTTCGGCCGTGGTTCAGAATGCGACCGTGTCGAAAGACGTAAGTTTCGAATCGGGAATGCAGGAGACCGAGGCTCGGGACGTCCAGGGAGTTTCTAGTCGAGTGATCCTAGTTTGCCCATCGGGAAACTAAGCCGGGCCGGCTTAGTTCGCCGTTGGGCGAACTAGTTGAGCATCTCCTAGTTCGCCCATCGGCGAACAAAGCCGGCTCAGCTTAGTTCGCCCGTGGGCGAACTAGTCGTGACTAGTTCGCGTTTTACGGCTGTTTCGGTTTTTTTTGGTTTCGTAAAACGATTCTCGAGTTTTATAAAACGATCTTCGAGTTTTATAAAACGATCTTTGAGTTTCATAAAATGATCTTCGAGTTTTATAAAACGGCTTTTCGAGTTTTATAAAACGGCTTCTCGAGTTTTATAAAACGATTCTCGAGTTTTATAAAACGATTCTCGAGTTTTATAAAATGATTCTCGAGTTTTATAAAACGATTCTCGAGTTTTATAAAACGATCTTTTCGGGTTTTATAAAACGGCTTCTCGAGTTTATAAAACGGTCTGCGAGTTTTATAAAACGATCTTCGAGTTTTATAAAACGGCTTCTCGAGTTTTATAAAACGGCTTCTCGAGTTTTATAAAACGATTCTCGAGTTTTATAAAACGATTCTCGAGTTTTATAAAACGATTCTCGAGTTTTGTAAAACGATCTTCAGGTTTTATAAAATGGCTTCTCGAGTTTTATAAAACAGTCTGCGAGTTTTATAAATAACTTTGAGTTTTAAAAAACGACTCCTCGGGCTTTATAAAACAATTCCTTTTGTATTTTTGCGGGGAGTTTTGGCTATTAATTCCATCGTACTGATTTTGACCCCAACAGTTAGCCTCCCAGCTCGTAAGAATCGTGAGGTTCTTGCGAGTGGATTGAGCTCGTTTGGCAAGTTTGGTAGAATTAGGGGGAACTTTAATGGCCAAAAGTCCAAAGTTGAATAGTAAAATCCTTCCCTATAAGTATATGGAGTAAAATTTTGAAATGTTTACTCCACCTTCTACAACTTATTCAAGAAATTTTTCTCTCCACTTTCTTTGAAGATCTTCAAACATGTTTTCAGGAAGAAAGACTTGTTCCTCAACTAGTTCCAGTTTTCACAATTCTGAGGGAACGAGTTCGCAGCCTCCAGCTTCGGCTCCGAAAGAAGAGTATTCATCCCCGTTAGTCGATCTGACGGACCTCGAGGCTTTTTGGGCGTTGGGAGACGAGTCGGGGTCCGCTAGGCCTGGGATTTGGGTTCCAGCCTTGTCGGACGTCAATCAAATTTCCGGAAATCCGAGCTCGACGCTTCTAAACATTATCGATTACATGCGCGAAATTTGCCGAGTTCCAGAGGCTGTTGAGTTTCGTTCCCCACTTGCCGGGGAGGGCGACAGGGATGCGCCCGAGGGTTTTTTCACATGTTACAATATTTTCTTGCAACAGTGCCACTTATGGTTTCCGATTCCGGAAATCATTGTGCATTACCTTCACAGGCTGGGACTATCGATCAGTCAGTTGACTCCCCCTAGTTTAAAGCAACTCGTTGGTCTTTTGACGCTGAGTTATGAGCAGGGAATCACCCTTAACGTCGATCATCTCGAGGGTCTGTTAAAGCCCACGGGGCAATCGCGGAGGATCACTATATGCCCTTGTGACAAAATTGTTACGGGCTGCCCAACGCTTTCTACTTCTTGGAAGAAAAAATTCTTCTACGTTCGTATTGATAGCGCGTCGGTCGAGGAGGGTAGCATTCCTTTTTTTACGACCACGTGGGGTCGGAGAGGTATGTGAATCGAGTTCATACGAATCCTCTTCTTCTGATTATTATTGTTTTTTTTAATTCGTTTCTGTTTTTCCGCAGCGACCAACCCTTGGCCTCCGTACCCCGCGGATCTCCGGAGCATCACCACTTCTCTCAAACGTGGTGAAGTTGGCTGGTGCAGTTTTCCTTGCAACGCGTCCGCCAAGCGGTTGCCCTCTTCCGATCTCGACTCTTTGCGAATTCTCTGAATTACGAAGAGGATCCGTTTATCGGGGAGTTCATTCCGTATGTTCCCTCGACGAGGAGTGGCGGATCAAGCTTCCGAAAGGATAATAATCCGGTTGTCGAAGATGATGATTCTGAACGCGGGGCTTCTCCCGACAATATTCTCAAGGATTTTCTTGATAGTCAGACGGAAGAAGGTGTCTGGACGAAGGCGGGCGGATCATCGACCTCACATTTCCCGGACATCGACCATGATCAAGTCCCGGAGTTTATTAGGGGGTCTGAGAAAGCTAATGAGGTACGTGTGTTTATCGTTTTCTTTTTCGAGCAGTTTTTATGATATCGCTTAATTCTTTTCTTTGGTAGGGTTTCCTTATCATGAGCCGAGCCCTAGACAACCGTACCGCTGAGGCTCGCCTTGCCGATTTTCGAGCGAACATGGCCGAAAAGGAAGTTGCTCGTCTTCGTGCAGAGGTCGAGGCTAACCAAGCCGAAGAAGTGGTTGCGAGAGAGGTTGCTCGCGTGAGGGATGAGTGTGCGGCTAGGTCTCGTCGTGCAAAGGAGCTTTATGACCAAAGGATTCGTCGTGCTCGTCGTGCGGTCAAACGAGAGGTTGCCGAGGAGATGAAGGCTTGTCGCGAGCGATTTGCAACCGGTTGTTCGGATGCGGAAGTTGTTCAACGAGCGCATGGTGATTATCGCGAATGTCGCGGGATTGTTCATGGGTTATCCCTAACTCATAATGAAGGGTATTCGTTTGCTAAAGAATTCTCCGCGCGGCGGGAAAACCTGAATCGGAAAAAAGATATGCAGTCCGAATTTTTCGACCTTAAAGCGCGCATGTGGGATCAATGGAATCTCATCGTGGTGTCGCCGGATTCGGTCGAAGTTGGTCCTGGGATTTCGGACGTGGATGGTGATGACTTCAATGTGTGATTTTATTAGTTTTTCGATTTTGTTGTTGTTTTTCCGAGACTGGCCGTTGGTGGCTTTGAATCCCTACCGCTGGGCGGTGTGTATTCGAAGACTTTCTTAATAAAAATATTTTCTAAGTATGAAATTCGTGTTTTGTGTTAGATGTAGAGGGAAGAATACGAGTTGTCATCTCGTATCTAACTCTTTGGTGTAAATCGTCCGATTCGTTAACTCGGGAGATTTCT
>CAKOAT010475154.1:143966-196056 GCA_932364175.1 Eruca vesicaria subsp. sativa
CGGCTTATACGATTCGTATGGTTGGAACCGAGCATCTCACCGGGAACAATTTCTAAGTTGCCCGGAAGTGCTGACCAAAAATTTGGATTTCTTTTATAGCGCGCTATTTTATCCTCGTCGGATGTATGCGGACCGATAGGTCGGTGCGTTTGTTTAGGACGGCTAGCGTGCTCGACGGGGCCAATCGCCGAGCGTTCGTTTTTTATAGTCACGGACGGACTTTGGGGGAATATTTTTCTTTGAGAGTTTAGGCGACGTCTCGCTAGTTCTTTCCGAAAATATTTTGATATGCGAGTTTTTATAAAAACGATTAAATAGTTGTTACGGCGGAAGCAATTTTCCGGATTTGCGTTTTTCGATAGTAGCGGAGATATTCTAACTTTGTCTTTATTAAAAATTTCGAAAATTTTTCTATTACAAAGCTAAAAGAAATTTTGTAAAAAATTTTGGGAGTATACGAATACTCGTATACTCACCCACTCCCCCCCCCCCCCGTTTTGGAAGGGGGATAGCTGAAATCTTCTTCAGGTGAGCTGCCTACGTATTTCTTTCGGAAATCAAGCCATCTCGTAGTTCTGATTGTTTGTGCGAGTGTGCTTACTCGGCTGCCGCGGACTTCTCGATCGCTTCAGTTGCGGGATCAAAGTCTTTGTCCGGGATTATCTCCTCTGGTCGGGTGGAAGCGATGGGTGCGGAAACTTCTGGTTTCTCGGCCGTTTCTTGCTTTGGGTCGTCTTCTGCGGGCGGTGGCGTGACCTTTGCCCGTTTTGGTTTCACGATCGCGACCGCCAGTTGCCTCAGCTTATGTTCGGCCAGGAAGCAAGATCGCGATTGTCTTTGGCATCCCCAAATTACTGCGACTCCCGTAGGCGTCGGGAATTTGATGCCTAAGTGATACGTGGACATAACCGCCTTCATGGAATTTATCCAAGGCGTGCCCATAATCACGTTGTAAATAGCCGGAAAATCGACTACCGCGAAGTTAAAGATTTTCGTTACTTCTATTGCGGCGACCGGTAGTCGGATTGATCCCAGGGTCATTGACGTTTCGCCGGTGAAACTAGTCAACGGTTTTGGAATCGACTCGACTTCTGAGAGGTCGATTCCCATGCGTGCTAGAGTGTTGCGGAAGATCACGTTTACAGTACTCCCGGTATCGACCAAGATCCGAGCGACTTCTAAATCGCCGATTACTAGGTCGATGACAAGAGGATCGGCGTGAGGTTGATCGATTCCGCCGGTTTCAGCTTCGTTGAATGAGATCACTCCTTTCGGAGGGTCATCCGTTGGCACCTTCCAACTCGAGCCGGTTTCGGCTTTGCGTTGGTAGGATTTTATGGACGAGACGGTGTCGTTGTAGTATTACGATTCGCCGATGATCATGTTGATTTTCCGGCGGTTAGCGTCGTTACCCTTCTCGTCTTGTCTTCATCCGCGCTTTTCGCCTGACTGGTTTCCCTGAGGCGGAGTTTCCACTCGCGCGTTCCTGTCGTTCTTCGGAAGGTGATCCGAATCGCGGATGAGATCCTTGACACTAGATATCTCGGAAAGTTCTCCCGCGACCAATTTTGAGGCAAGTCTGGCGCCGAGAACTTTGCAGTTCCCGGTGGAATGCCCGCGGGTTTGGTGGAGGTCGCAGAAAGAATTCTCGTTGTAATTCAAATTTCTCATCCACGTGTTTCTCGTAGTTCGCCCTTGCTCCGAACCAGAGTTGATGGTGTAGTTATGCGCTCCTTGGAGATCCTGTCCCTCGTGATAGACGAATTTGTCGTTACGAGAGTTCCTCTTTTTCTGCTTCTGCTCGGACGCGTTATCCTTTGCAGATGTTTTCGTCGCCTTATGCTTCTCGGACAGGATTTTGGTCTCCTCTTTGATGGTTATGAAGTCGGTGGCTTTATGAAGCGCATCCTGAATCGTCCGCGGTTTCTCGAGAGTTATCCACTTGCGGAACTTTGATTTATACCAGAGCAATTTCCTTAACGCGTCGATGGCGGCCTTGTCGCTGATTCCGCTAACCCTAGCCATGACGAGTTTGAATCTGCTCATAAAATCGCGGAGAGATTCGTCCTCCTTCTGCACCAAACTCCAGAGGTCGGCGTCGGAGGTTTCCGGGTTAATGAACATCGAGTACTGCTTCAGGAATTCCGAAGCCAGTCGACGGAAACTTCCGATCAAATTTCGCCTAAGTTTGGCGAACCATTCGAGCGCGGCTCCTTCTAGGTTTTCGACGAAGAGGCGGCAGTAGCCTGCGTCTTTCTCGTGGTCCTTGAGCTTGGCTCGTCCCATGGTAATCTGGAACGCTTGTAGGTGCGCTTTAGGATCGGACGTCCCGTCGTAAGTCGGCACCTTAAGCTTTCCGGGATCGGGCAGTTTGATCTCGGTGATGCGGGCCGTGAAGGGCGTTTTCCGAGACTCGTACAGTAGCCGATCGATCTCGGGTGCGGTGCTGGTAGCGTGGTGAATTTGCGATTTCACCGCTTTTACCGCTGCGGCCGTTTTGGTGATATATTCGTGGAGATCGCGCATCTCGGTCAGACCGCCAGCAGTTTTCCGACCTTGTCGGCGTTTGCTGCGAATGACCGGAGATCGCTCCTCGGCGGTTTTTGCATATCGCGCGAAGTCGAGTTCCCCTTCGTCCCCAGTAAAAGAGCGTTCGGGAGAAGACTCTGGAAGAGGACTTCGCGTCTTTCTTCTCCTTGGATGGACGTCAGCGTCTTCATCTGTCGAGTCGGCCTGGTCGCTTGTCTCCAGGTTAACTCTTTCGATGCCGTCACCCTCGGTCTCCTGTTCGTGAGTAGGAGGTTTCTGCGATTCGTTCAGCGTCGCGTCAGGGTTATCTTTTCCGGATTCTTTTTTCAGTAAGTTACCCTGCTCGGTTCAGGGACGATCCGTAGGAGCGCCAAAGTCCAGCCTTCTTCCGCGGATCTTAGTAGTTCCGTGGGGGCGAATTGCTCGGGTTTTCACGATTAGGGTTTCCACCTGTTTCGCGAGCGACCCGATGAGCTTTTCCTGCTCTTCCGATTTTTTGTTAGACTCGGAAAGCATCTTCTCGAGGGTCTCGGCGTTAGCATTTGTAGCATTGGCCGTAGACGCTCCTTGTGGTGGTGTTGTTTCAACGTTATTGCGTTCGTTGCGAGTTAGGTTGTCACCAGTCATCGTTTCTTCATTGGACATGTTGCGGCTTCAGTGTAAGATAGATCCGACCCCCCTCCTTTTAGCGCCAAACTGTGGGAACCAAAATCCACCTACTGTCAAATAATCGTAAATAAGGAAACTTCGGGAAAACCCTAAGTTTCCAGAGGAACCGGCTATCTGCAGAACCGCACAACGAATATTAAGAAAACGATGAACTTTAAAATTAAAACGAAAGTAAACGAGATTGAAAGCAAGAAGGTTCTTATTCCGAATATGCGTAAGAACTGGTACAAAAGAGAGGCCTAAGCCGCGTGAGCCGTCGGCAAAATCCTTAGAATCTAAGAACGAAAACCCTAATTGAGACGCAGCTCGCTAACAGAAAACGGAAATATTCCTAAATGCTAATTTTGGTGGTGAGAGCTCTGAAAATCGTGTCCTTTGCTTCTGCCCTAGACCTCCTATTTATATACTCCTCGCCTTGGCCATTCGGTCTTTCCATTTCGTCCAGATTTGACTATATCGGGAATTTTCCATTTTTCTCGATCCTTCCTTTACTTCCGTGGAAATCTTCTATTTTTCTTCAAACCTTCCTTTTATCTTCAAACTTGACTTTTATTTTCCTCCTGCGAGTAAACCGTCAAAACGTTATCGAATCTTCGGGTTAGATTCCGTTAAGATCGCGAGATGGGTTTTTATCGCGTTTTAGGACCTTCCGGGCCGTTTTACGATAAATCCGTTTTTCCGAATTTTTACGGGATCGTTTCCTGATCTGACGTCGTTTTTAATAAATTCCTCGAGCTAATCGTAAGGTTTTACGATTTACTCGAGTTTCTAATTAAAAAAGCGTTATTTACGATTTACTCGACGTTTTTATCAAAAATGCGTTTTTTTATGATTTCGACGAGAAATCTCGAATAAATCGTATATTTTAGGCAATGTTCAGTGTTTCATTTAACCGTCGCCGTTTTATACGATTTCTTCGCGTTCTCTATCGAGAAAGCGAAGTTTTACGGTTTTTATCGTAAAACTCGAACGATAGGTTGGATCGAGATGGATCGGGAGATGTTTCGGCCGTGGTTCAGAATGCGACCGTGTCGAAAGACGTAAGTTTCGAATCGGGAATGCAGGAGACCGAGGCTCGGGACGTCCAGAGAGTTTCTAGTTCGCCCATCGGTGAACTAAGCCGGGCCAGCTTAGTTCGCCGATGGGTGAACTAGTCGAGCATCTCCTAGTTCGCCCATCGGCGAACTAAGCCGGGCCGGCTTAGTTCGCCGATGGGCGAACTAGTTGAACATCTCCTAGTTCGCCCATCGGCGAACTAAGCCGGGCCGGCTTAGTTAGCCGATGGGCGAACTAGTCGAGTGTCTCCTAGTTCACCCATTGGCGAACTAAGCCGGCTCGGCTTAGTTTGCCCGTGGGCGAACTAGTCGTGACTAGTTCGCGTTTTACGGCTGTTTCGGTTTTTTGCGGTTTCATAAAATGATTCTCGAGTTTTATAAAACGATTTTCGAGTTTTATAAAACGATCTTCGAGTTTCATAAAACGATCTTCGAGTTTTAAAAAACGATCTTCGAGTTTTAAAAAACGGCTTTTCGAGTTTTATAAAACGGCTTAGTTTTATAATACGATTCTCGAGTTTTATAAAACGATTCTCGAGTTTTATAAAACGATTCTCGAGTTTTATAAAACGATCTTCGGGTTTTATAAAACGGCTTCTCGAGTTTTATAAAACGGCTTCTCGAGTTTTATAAAACGATTCTCGAGTTTTATAAAACGATCTTCGGGTTTTATAAAACGGCTTCTCGAGTTTTATAAAACGGTATGCGAGTTTTATAAAACGATCTTCGGGTTTTATAAAACGGCTTCTCGAGTTTTATAAAACGGCTTCTCGAGTTTTATAAAACGATTCTCGAGTTTTATAAAACGATTCTCGAGTTTTATAAAACGATTCTCGAGTTTTATAAAACGATCTTTGGGTTTTATAAAACGGCTTCTCGAGTTTTATAAAACAGTCTGCGAGTTTTATAAATAACTTTGAGTTTTATAAAACGACTCCTCGGGCTTTATAAAACTATTCCTTTTGTATTTTTGCGGGTAGTTTTGGCTATTAATTCCGTCGTACCGATTTTGACCTCAACAGAAATTTGTAACCTAATTGGCCAATCTGATTAAGCATGTGGATTCCTTCAAAGATTTCTTTTACAGATCTCCTATACTAATCTCACTATAAAATGGGATGCTAATAGAAGCACATTAACCTAATAGAAGCACATTAACCTACTAGTTAATGTTTAATGGTTTTTACACCGTGTTTAGAATTTAAGTCTCGGACTATACAATATTTTATATATTATAGGATGCATATTTTCGAGAGTTCAAGAATATTGTATGCTGCGGAGAGAGCATGACCATCAAGATGTCATACTTGCAGAACAATTCGTCAATTCAAATGTTTCAAAAAGAATTTCATCGTGGAACTATTCATCAATATCGCATATCTTGCAGGGAGTTGATCATTATATATAACAAAGTTAGAGCAATTGTGTAGTTCTTTTATTTGGGATACTAAGATGATTTCATCCAATATTTACTATGAGCTATTGTTTAGTTCCTTACCAAATAAAAACAGCATTAGGTGTAAAATGATAAAATGAAATCATTTAGTTAAATGAATATAAATAACATCATTCATCATGTTAATCTATCTTAATAAACATTTTTAATCTTCTTTCAAAGTGTGATTTTCAGAAATAATAATATTTTAATTACTTTTAATATTTTCATCATATAAAATTCATTATAACAATTTAATAATAAAATATATTATATTACGCATAAGATTATTTTATCTTTAAAATAATATTTAAATTTTATATATTTGATAACATAATCTTACTATAATGTTTTGATAATTAATTAATTTTTTTTAATTTTACAAATATTACAATTTTGAATTAATTTATAATTTAAAAATAAAAAAACACTATAAAATTTATAGGAAGTGGCTTCTAAATTATACATATTAAATAATCAATTGTTTTTTTACTATCAATTTTTTTTTTCAATTTCAATACTTGTATAAACATAGCCAAAAATATGAAAAGAAGAGGCCTTTTTTAACCCGATAAGATAAGGTTTGAACCAATATTTCTTGATAAACCAGTGTTTGTATCTAGATGTAGGAGGATCTGTTTGGGAAGTAAGAAGTCATTTTGACATCTTTTCATCTACAAATAATTTTCGATGTGAAAACACATAGACAATGAGCTGATCTTTGAATAGGAAAAAGAGTGGATCTGCGGGGTTCCAAATTATATGGCATATTCTAAAAAAAAACATTGTTCTTTGGAAACCTATCTCGTCTCTTGTATCCGCTTGCCCCGAAATTACCCGGCCAAATAGGAAAATCTCAATTCATAGGCCTTTCGATAAAATCAAATATAAAGCCCCAAGGCCACCATATTCTAGGAGTCCAAACTATGTGACTGAATAAATCCTCCTCTATATGTTCTGGGTCGAGGGCTTATTCTCTTTCCCCTTCGTCAAACTATGACTCGTATTTTTTTATAGAGAAATCTTGCTTGGATCAAAAACGGTTATCTCAAAATCAACGTCTAAGATCGCTACTCATCAGGAAGTCTTTCCTAACATATTTTCAAAGGAATTTTGAAGCGAGAACTTAAATATTAAATAATCAAAACACCAAAAAATACTTACGAAAGGTTGGATACACGACGTCCAACTCGCCACCCGGGCGAGTTGGGCCGAATCGACCAACTCGCCTGCTAGGCGAGATGGACCGTACAGTCAAACTGTCCCGGTGGTGAGTCGGACATGACATCCGAAGCCCTCGGCTCCATCATACTCCAAACCACGATCAGACTCTCCCTTGTTTCGTCTTGATCAGAGTTATCGTTGGAACTTGATGAAATAAACTGCGAAGACTTGTTTTTTCGTAAAAGTTCAAGTTGATTGATATAGCATGATTTTGACCCACTTTTATTCTTGGTATATTGGTGTTTTTATTAATATTTATTATATTATAGAACCTTTTAAGCATATTTATAGGTTCAGGAGTATTTTAGAAGAAAGTGATGTTCTTGGAGAATTTTAGAGAGAATTGGAGAAATCACTCGATTTCAGAATCGACCAAGACGAAGAGGTCGACATGTAGTGACTCACGTCAATCAATATGCACTCTCCATAATCGATTGATGCCAAAGGCGCGGAAGACCAATTCGCGAGACAGCCGACTTGAAGTCCAAACTTCACCAAATTACGATTTTACCCCTGACGAGTTTTAACTTAAGTTTATATATTCTGCCAAAGTGTTAGAGGCAGAGAGAGCTTTTTTGTATTCTCTTAACAGCAAAAGGTTTTAGGATTTATAGTTTGGAAGGAAAGATCAACAGAGAGATTTGTGATTGGAACTCCACTGTTTTCTATCTACCTATAAGTAAGCAGTTTTATTACTTTGCTTGTGTTATGATTAGCTTAGCTATGTCTGAGTAATTCACTTGTTAGATTTACAGTTTAAATAGGTTAGTGGGATTAGCCCCAACTATAGGATCGCTTGTTGTGGTATTCATTAAAAGGATGTTCTTAATGCTTATGTTTGATATACCATGGATTTTACCCATTATTAGCCATGGTATATAAGTGTTTTAAGATATATTTATTAGTTTTTGAAGTATTATTAGAGTATTTACAGGTTCAGGTACGTTCTGGAGAAATATGGTGATTTTGGTGTCTTTTGGAGCCTTTTGAGTGCAGGACTGCACAAACACATAAGATGTTTAGCTATGGATGGAGACCTTCCCACCGTTAGATTTAGCCCATATAATGACACAAGATAGAGCTTTGAGTTAGCTTTCCAATTCCATTGGTTTGAGGTTAATCATCATCATCCTGTAGCAGAAGTTATGCCCATTTTACTGAGAGCAGCCAGTCTGCCTCGCGAGAGGAAGCTGTTGAGAAGATAAAGTAGAATCGATCGATGCAACACACTTGGTGTCGATCGATAGAGATCCTAGAATGCGGGCCGAGTATGTTTTATGATTGATTTTGGCCCAGGAGTTACCACAAATTACCAAAATACCCTTAAACGACCAGAAACCCTATTTATGTTATTTGCAAGCCATTTTTAACAGCTACACTTTTTTACTTTGTCTTGTTCCTAGTTTTAGGAGAGAAGGGAGGAACTCCATTAGAGTCCTCCTGGAACTCCATTAGAGTCCTCCTGGAACTCCATTAGAGTCCTCCTGGAACTCCTTTGATTCCTTTGTTTTCTTTGATTTTCATAAGTTTATCTATCCTATTGCTTTTATATTTTACATTTATTCTACTATGATTTCTGTGACAAACTTCATGATAGAGTAGATCCACCAGTTAGGTTTAGGGTTTAAATAGGTTAGTGGGATTAGCCCCAAATATGGCATTGCTAGTTGTGATACTCATTAATAGGATGTTCCTAACGCTCATGGTTCTTGAGTAGCTAATTAGAAAAATTGAATCATGGATTACTTAGGTTGGATTAGAGACATTTAAGCAATTCTGATAGTTTTTAACACATCCCTACTAAGCTAATATTGTTATAAATATAATGATAGTTTGATTTAGAAGTCTTTAGTGAGTTTGTTAACTTCTGTGTAATGATTGACCAGACTCATCGATCGATATTTCGACAGGGAGTCGACCGATGATGAGTATAGTGTATCGATCGATATTCCAACAGAAAAATCGATCGACAATGTCAATTGCGACCTTCTAGTCATTAGACTATTTATTCAAATAACAGTTTAATGAATTAGTTAATAAAGATAGTTAATGCTCTATAGTATCTTGCAAGCAATTGAATAGCTCCTATAGGATTATAATCCCAATACCTGAATAAAAACTCTAGATCTAGCAACCATCATTCCATAAAAAAAACCTTTGCCAAGCTGGACAATGGTTTTGTTCATCTTGTTTACTGTTTTATTTTCTGCTTTATTATTTATTTTACTATTTTATTATTATTTGCCTAGATTGTTAATAACTGCTTAGATTTAATTGGTTCCTTAGCTCCTCGTGATTTGATCCCTAAGTACTACAACAAACCTCTTATTTAAGAGAGTAATTCACTCCTCAGGGTAATTTGAGTGATATCAAATTTGGCGCTGTTGCCGGGAGCTTTGATCGCCATTAGATCTTATTTAGTTAGATTTAGTCTAGGTTATTTTATTTATTGAAAAAACTGATAAAAATTCTTCTTATATTTCAGGTACATATCTCAGTACCAGAAAACAATGAAGAGAGGATTTCTGAGTCCTTCAAAGAAGGAGCATGTTAGTTTATTCATGATCTTAAAGTCTACAAGGGAAAAATTGATCGTCACTCACAAAGCAACATCGATCGACAGCGCACACGACAGATCGATCGACACACAAGCACACAAATCGATCGACATCGCTCCGGCGGAAGCAGGTAAGTCTTCGCTTACCACACTTGTTAATTTGAAGGTAGTCCAAATAGAACCAATAGATAAATTAGGCAATTGAATTAGCCAAAGTAAAGATAAACAGGGGACTGAAATCCATGTTTCAATCAATTCCACCTTGAATAAAGGTGAAGAAATAAAATTTCCCTTGCCAGACTACTTAAACCTTGCTCTCCCAAAATCGATCGATACAGTACACACCGTGTCGACCGATACTGTCCTCCAGAATTTAATATACACAATTCTTTCCGTGTCAACCGAAACAAACCTCCCGAAATCGATCGACACAATTCTTTCCCTATCGACCGATACTTTTTACCCCGATGCTGTCTACACTCCATTGATTAATAAAGTTCATTCCATGTTGCTCGACGCCGCTCATCTCGCGTCGATCGACACAACCACCCAACGTCATTCGACACTACTTGCGGAATGAGAAAAGAAGTTGACTTTGAGATAAAACTAGTGTATATCCTTCTTATGACTCAGTGTGTCTTTCATGGCTTTCATGACGAGAAACCAATGGATCATATTGACATGTTTGAAGAACTGATCTGGTCTCTCTTTAATAAAGTCCCTAAAGAATACCACTTCTGCAAACTCTTTCCATACACCCTCGCTGGAGAAGCAACATGTTGGTTCAAGAAATTAAAACCAGAATCCCTCAAGACCTGGATTGATATCATGAGAGTCTTTTTCAACAAATTTCTTCATGACGCTCCAAAATATCTAAAGATCGTGATGGGGTCAATGACGAGACATATGGTAGAGGATGATGAACAACATGGATCTGGAGGGCCAAGTAGAGTAGAAGAAACCGGTATTAATGATACAACCTCTACATTGATCGATACCATAACATAAAAATCGATTGATACCATGATTCCATCATTGATCGACACTCTTCATCTGATGTCGAACGATACTGTTCATCCGAACAATATTCCTCAAGTCTCGATAGATGCCACTTGCGTAGAAGAGAAGGTTAAAGTGCTCATACTGAAAGTCGATGAGAATGGGATGTTAAGAGACAAAGAAGGTCGACCTCGCAACAGCTCAGGAGAGTTGATTAATGCACAAGGTGCTGTGATCCCTGATGTGATTGCTGTTGCAGAGATGAATACTTTTGAGCTGAACCGTCAGTGGTATGACTGGGTAAGTGAGGACCCTTTCCAAGGTCTTTCTCATGAAGATCCTAGAAATCATATCAAAGAACTTGAGGAGCTAGCTTCCGCAAGCGAGCAGAGCGAAGTATTTGTAGACCACATTATCTGCAAGATTTTCCCTTACTCTTTATCTGGAGATGCATTTAGCTGGTTCAGTCAGTTGCAGCCAAGATCCTTAACCTATTGGGAGGACATTAAAACCGCCTTCCTCAACAAATTTTTCGATTAAATCGCAGCAGCTCGAGCAAAAGAGATCAACGATAAGTCAGACAAGATCTATGCCATGTAGGGAATAAATAGAGAAGACGAGATTCTAAGCCACTTTTTCGAGTACGTTCTAGAAATATGGAATAAGATCTGGAAAGCTGAGCAGAGTAGAAGATGCTGGTATTGGAGACTCGATCTCACCATCGATCAACAGTATATCATCAGAATCGATCAACCTCGTAGACTCAAAGTCGATCAACGGTACACTCTCAGAGATGATCGACAACACCAATTCAGAATCGATCGCCGGTGTTACCTCACAAATGATCGATAGTAGTATCTCAGCATCGATCGCCAGAAACCCATGTTCCAGAGTGACACACATTCCTGAAAGTTCGGGTTGTCCTCAGGACACTGCAGACTCGACACAGGAGAGCGCAGATGAATCAAGCTGTGATCTTCCCTCAGAAGTAAACCAAGAAATCACCATGGAAAATTCCTTGGAGGTAGAAGAACTCTTGGAGTTAGAGGAGGAAGAAAAGCTTGAATATCTGGATTATGGTAGGGAAGTGACTCTAGGAGACTTTTTGGAGTTGCAAACATGGCTTGAATGGATGCTTGATAATGAAGGGAATACTGTGGGAAAAGATTTGGAAACTTCGTCAAAGGATTGCATCGATCGATACCCGCCCAACATCGCCGATCGACACCATTCTGATGATTTCGATCAGCACCCATCTGATGATATCGATCGACACCCAGGGATGGACGAGATTCCAGGATATGCAGTAGAACTGGAGCTGACTAAGAACAGAGAATACGAGTCTGAGGCCTTAAACACTGATGTCTCTAAACATCCGAGAAGATCTATCTTTGCAGAAGAAGCCGCTGGGTTTCACAAGAGAGTGAAAAGGATATATGATCCTAGGAAGAGTGTGGTTCCTTGCGCAGTATTAGATATTGATTTTCCTATCTCACCGGATAGAAGTGTGCAACCAGGTTCTTACATAGGATATTGAATGATCATCAGCACGTAAAAGCTTCTCAGAGAGGATTGAGATGTAGAGGTGAAGTAGACAAAGGTTCAACAGAAGCACTATTGATCGACATAGACCAGTTACCAACGATCGACACCGGTCAGACACCATCGATCGACACAACCAGTTCATTGTTGATTGACATCTTTCGGGTATCTCAGCATGCAAAGACAGAAACAGACAAGCCTGGGGGAAAGATAAGGAGGAATTGGAAGAAGAGTAAAAGGATCAAGGGAGATCCTCAGATATCATTCACTCCTCACTTCTCAGACGGTGTAAGAAAATCCAGAGTGCGCAGCAAATGCTTTTCACAGCCATTTCCCAAGCTTAAAGCACTACTTATTGCTGAGATGATAGACAAATGAGAAGAGTCTATGGAGGAAGCTTTCACACAAGAATGATAAAGCTTCAGAGAGTAGAAATTAAGACTTGTTTTGGAGCAAGTTCTCATCCTCATCCGGACTAAATCAGAAACCTCCAAAAGTCAAGCTAATGACTAGAAATAAGCGTTGAGTGGGAGACAACCCACTGTTAGGTTTGTTTTAAATTTGGTTGTAATTTCATTTACTACTAATTTTCGTTTTTATTTATTTATTTCAGGTTAAAAAAAAAGAAGAGAAAAAATGTGAACAGTGAAATCACTGTAGCAGCGATCGACACTGTAGCAATCATGTCGAGCGACACTGTAGCTATGTTACTGTAGCAATATTACTGTAGCAGTTACTGTTCATCGAAAAAAAAATATTTACCTATTTATTATTTTCTATTTTGTGTTTTATTTACTTTTTATGTTTTTTTATGTTCGATCAGAGGACAACAAGTTCTGCAACAAGCATCGATTGGCGGCCGGCCGGCGTATTGATCGACAGAGCATCACGAGTATCGATCGATCGTCACTTAACTGTGTTGATCGACGCTCACCATCAACGAGCAGGTATACCGTTTTTCCTTGTTCAGTTTGGTACTTATAATTTATTTTTCCACTGGTCTTAGACTGTATAACACTAGCGATAGTGTTGTTTAAGTCTGGGGGAGGTTCTACTAAAATTTTGTTTTATTTTGAGTTTTATGTCTAAAATCCAAGGAGATAGATTACCTTCTTATCCACCGAAGAGAACATGTCGATATCGATCGACACAACATCACTTGTGACGATCGATGCATCCATTTACACATTGATCGATATTGTTTCCAGACAGGTTTATCATTCTTCCTTGTTCAGTTAAGTCCTTTTGATTTATTTTGCAACATCACTCCGGCTGTTTTACACTAGCGACAGTGTAATTTAAGTCTGGGGGGGATGTTTACTGATTTTTTTTATTGTGTGTCTTATTAAAACTGTTTGCAAAAAAAAATTTTATTGAGCTAAAGAAAGGGATTATGATCGTTTTAAATTTTTTCTTATTATCTAACCACATTATAGAACCAATCTTAGATTTTTTAACAGCATAGTATACTAGAGATACAAAAGTGGATCATTCTTCCATTAGATCACACTTGCTTAGAAAGTTTGAAGGAACCGAAGCTGACCTCCAACCCTAATTTGAGTAATTTGCTTGCTTTGGAGCTTGGTATACATTGGATCGGATTCCTCCTTCAGGTCTGGAAGGTATGAGTCTATAAATTTTTAGTTTCTTTGTCTCGTCTCTTCTATTAAAAAAAAAAGAAGAAAAGATTGAGATGATTTGTTGAGATGAAGAGGGGTAGGTACATTACCAATGACCCCACTATTCTAATTCAAAGGAATGATCGCACATTGTGGAAGCGAAGGGGTAGGTACATAACCGATGACCCAATTATTCGCCTACACTTTGTCAAAATAAAAACCAATAAGGTGAACAAGATGGAAGGCATCAGTACTTGTCTTAGTTCACTGGCATTGAATTAGAAAAGATTCAGAGAAGATGGATAGAGGGAGAAGAGAAACCAGAATATGACTACATGTTTACTCAGATAGCTGCTGGAGTAAGAGTCTAAGTATTCCTTGATTGATACTCCCAAGGTAAAGCCTGCACTTTATTTTATGTAAGAAATGAAGTTAGTAGAGGGGTGAGTCAAGCTAGTATTTGCTAAGTTGTTGGTAGATTGGATTTGGTTGCTAAGCTAGGATATGGTATATAAATTATCTCTGCGGTTAACACTTATTTGATGTGGTTGCAACATAGTAGAGGTGATAGTAGTAAGATAAAGATTTTGTAAGTCCCTGCTGTTTTCAAACCTCTTTCAGAGAGACGGCATGTTTGTTTTGCTTGAGGACAAGCAAAAGGGTAAGTCTGGGGGAGTTGATATACCATAGATTTTACCCATTATTAGCCATGGTATATAAGTGTTTTAAGATATATTTATTATGTTTTCGATTATTATTAAAGTATTTACAAGTTCCGGTACGTTCTGGAGGAATATGGTGATTTTGGTGTCTTTTGGAGCCTTTTGAGTGCAGGACTGCACAAACACATTACATGTTTAGCTATGGATGGAGACCTTTACACTGTTAGATTTAGCCCATCTTTTGAGACATGATAGATCTTTGAGTTAGTTTTCCAATGCCACCGGTTTGAGGTTAATCATCATCATCTTGTAGCAGAAGTTATGCCCATTTTACTGAAGAGCGGTCAGTCTGCCTCGCGAGAGGAAGCTGTTGAGAAGATAAAGTAGAATCGATCGATGCAACACACTTGGTGTCGATCGTTGGAGATCCTAGAACACGGGCCGAGTATGTTTTATGACTGATTTTGGCCCAGGAGTTACCACAAATTACCAGAATACCTTTAAACGACCAGAAACCCTACTTATGTTATTTGCAAACCATTGTTAACGGCTATGCTTTTTTACTTTGTCATGTTCCTAGTTTTAGGAGAGAAGGGAGGAACTCCATTAGAGTCCTCCTGGAATTCCTTTGATTCCTTTGTTTTTTTTTATTTTCATAAGTTTATCTATCCTATTGCTTTTATATTTTACATCTATTCTACTATGATTATGTGGCAAACTTCATGATAAGTAGATCCACCTGTTAGGTTTAGGGTTTAAATAGGTTAGTGGGATTAGTCCCAACTATAGGATTTCTAGTTGTGATACTCATTAATAGGATGTTCTTAACGCTCATGGTTCTAGAGTAGCTAACTAGAAACATTGAATCCTGGATTACTTAGGTTGGATTAGAGACATTTAAGCAATTCTAATAGTTCTGAACACATCCCTATTAAGCTAAGATTATTAGAAATATAATGATAGTTTGATTTAGTAGTCTTTAGTGAGTTTTTTAACTTGTGTGTAATGCTTGACCGGACTCATCGATCGATATTTCAACAGGGAATCGACCGATGATGAGTATAGTGTATCGAACGATATTCCCATAGAAAAATCGATCGACAATGTCAATTGCGACCTTCTAGTCATTAGACTATTTATTCAAATAACAGGTTAATGAATTAGTTAATTAAGATAGTTAATGCTCTATAGTATCTTGCAAGCAATTGAATAGCTCCAATAGGATTATAATCCCAATACCTGAATAGAAACCCTAGATCTAGAAACCAATATCATTCCATAAAACAAACTTTTACCAAGCTGAACAATTGTTTTGTTTATCTTGTTTACTATTTTATTTATTTCTTTATTATTTATTTACTATTTTATTATTATTTTCCTAGATTATTAATAACTGCTTAGATTTAATTGGTTCTCTAGCTCCTCTTGATTTGATCCCTACGTACTTCAACTGAACCTCTTATTTGAGAGAGTAATTCACTCCTTAGGATAAATTTCGTGATATGAATGTTCTAGACTTGCTAATTAGAAACCTGAATCTAGGATTTTTAGGTTGTTTAAGCATCATTAGATAACTCTGATAATCTCTTGAATACATCCTGATTAAGCTAAGATTTCTACTAGAGAGAAGGCAAACGCTTGATCTAGGGGATCCATAGTGAGTATAGATTAACTCGCGTGTAACGCTTAACCAGCCGTATCGATCGATATTCCCTTTGGAAATCGATCCATGTCGAGTAAAGTGTATTGATTAATATTCCTCTAGAATAATCGATCGACACTGTTATTGATTGGACATTCATGTTTGTGTCGACAATAATCTAGTCATTAGACTTATTTATTATGTTAAAGTTTAGTGAATCTGTTAGTAAGATAGTTAAGCTCTTTAATACCATGCAAACAACAAATTAGAACCTATAGAATTATAATCTCCAACACCTAAATAAAAACCCTAAGTCTAACGGCTTTCCATTTAAGTTCACAAAACCCTCATTGCATTCTTGTCGAGTAATTGTCTTGCTCAATTAGAATATTTAATATTTCATGTTTACTTGTTTACTACGATTTTACATTTAATATTCACCAAGTTTTATTCCATTGATTAGATTTAAGTGATTCCTTAGCTCCTTGTGGATTTAATCCCTAAGTACTGCAACAGATCTCTTATTTGAGAGAGTAAGTTACTCCATAGGGTAATTTGAGCATGTATCATTGTTCGTATAAAACGGAAACGGTTCGCATAACACCAAGGGTATACGAGAAACCTGGACTATTTTATAAAAAAACAGCATTGTATCGAAGAAGATTCCTTAAAAGATCATAAAAACACTTAAAGTCATAAATCGGGCTAAAAGGCTCTAAAATGTGAGGAAAGCCCACTTACGATTTTAGGTTCGATCTCGACAACAGGCGTCGGGGTAATGGATGTACCCGACGGTTTAACCGCAGCCTCCACCGCAAGAGAAATCCCAACATCTGTCACCGCTGGAACAACGTTGAGTCCATCGGCCGAGACTTGAAGATTTGGTGGAACTATGCATGTCGGACCCGCCACCTCCTCGGCATCGCAGCGATCCACCTCGCTCTGAAAAGAGAGAATACCTGTAAGGTAAGCCGTAAAAGCCTCAAGCAGGTTCAATGAGCTCACCCCAAGGTCTCCACCCATCGAAGCATCATAACTCTTTTGACCGTCGTTGGAGGAACACATCTTAGCAAGGAGATCTGTAGAGAGAAGGCAGAGGAAACTTGAGAAGTTTGGAGAGTGTGGAGATAATGAGAAGTGAGGATCCAATACTTATAGGAAAAAAAAAACGATGAGTTTTTTTGCAATAAAATAATCTGACCTTTTTCAAGCAAAATCAATCGCAGCCGTAGATTCCAATTAACAACTCTACTCGCCCGCAAGAACCGCTTCCAAAACTTGCGAGCTGGGGGCTAATTGTTAGGGTCAAAAATGGTTATCTCGAAATCAACCTCTAAGATTGCTTCTTTTCGCGAACTTTTTACCAACATATTATCAAAGGAATTTCGAATCGAAAACACAAAGACAGAACAAACGAAACACTGAAAAATACTTACGAAAAATTGGATACACGACGTCCAACTCGCCACCAGGTGAGTTGGGCCAAACTGACCAACTCGCCCGCTGGCGAGTTGGGCCATGCAGTCCAACTGGCCTGGTGACGAGTAGGACTATGCCATCCAACACGACCGGTGGCGAGTTGGACTTAGCCATCCAACTCGCCACCGGGAGAGTTGGCCGTGCCATCCAACTCGCCCGGTGGCGAGTTGAAAGCGTCGTCCAACTCGCCACCAGGCGAGTTGGACCGTGCCATCCAACTAGCCGGTGGCGAGTTGAAAGATTCGTCCAACTCGCTACCAAGCGAGTTGGACCGTGCAGTTCTAACTCCCCTGGTGGCTAATTGAACACCTTGTTGATATCACGCATATTTCTATTGTTTTATCCATTCATCCATATGCATTTTGATCATATAGATTAATATTTAGTCATTTCTAGGTTGCATTTTGCATACATGAGTCTTTATTAGGTATTGGAGTAACCTTAGAGTTCTTGGAGGTGATTGGATGCATTTGTGGCTCAAAAGAGGACTAAAGAGTGATTATTGCACGACTAGAGTGGGAGCGGCGTGCCAGAGCGACCCTATGACGTTGCTCCCAAGCCAGAGCGACCCCCAGAGAGAGACGTCATGGTCGCTCGGCATTTTGCCACTTTGTTGCACGAGGACCCTGGAGTGACATTCCAGAGCGATGTACCTAGGTCGCTCCAACACCAGAGTGACCTCCAGAGCAACATACTTGAGTCTCTCAGCCTTTTTATCATTTCTGGAGACGAGATTGACCCTGGAGTGACATACCGAGGTCGCTCCCAGGCCAAAGCAACCTCCTGGAGCGACACCACGAGGTCTCTGCGTGTCATTTCCTTGGTCGAAACTTTGTACTTTCTAAGGACCTTTTGGTCATTTGTCTTGACGTTTTTACACTTTCAAAACCTAAGTTTAAGTACTTCTTGTAGCCTACCGAGAGATTATCTTTGATCTGGAAGAGAAAACACAAAAAATCTTTTGGAAAAGTTCATCTCTTTGGAATCATTTTCAGTGTTCTTGTGATCTTGTTTATATCTTTGCATTATTTACTTATCTTTACATGATTAAGATTGAATCCAATATGGATTTGAGAGGAATCATGAAGATTAGTGAGTAATCCACCTTTGAATTCATGGGGTAGGGAGATTAAGGGTGAGCAGGCTAGAACTAGGATGTTTAGTGTAGACTTCTCGTATTCCTTGCTAGTAGAGTGTTCATAATGCATCTTTTGAGTTGGCCACTCAAAGGTTGAGTTTTAGGCATTTTCCACCCACAAGGTTGAGCTTTTAACATAATTTACCGAAGACATTTGATGTTTGAGTTATGTTAGTAAATGAGCATTCATCTAGATATAGAGCTTTCTTAGATATGTGTCTAGGCTTAAGGTTGATAGTTTTACTGATCATTTGCCATCCTTAGTTCAAAGTTTGATCACCGAAGGTCCAATCCCTACTCCCATGAGTTCTCCCTTCTCTTAATCAAAAGAAGTTATTTTAATTATTACTTTTCTCAATTTGTTGTAGCATTCTAGTATTAGTCAAAGTTTAAAACCATCCATTATTCGCTCGCACTTAGATTAAGTGAGTACTTGCATTCTCAGTCCTTTGAAATCCCTTAGAATTGGTTCGACAATCATTTATACTACAACATTTGTCCAGCTTGCCTAGTGGCGAGTGGAACACGAAATCTGAAGCCCTCGGCTCTATCATACTCCAAACCAAAATCAGACTGTCCCTTGTTTTCTCGATGGAAGTTATCGTTGGAACTTTACGACAGAAACCGTGAAGACTTTTTTTTTCGTAAAAGTTCAAGTTGATCGTATAAAACGGCAACGGTTCGCATAACACCAAGGCTATACGAGAAACTTGAACTGCTTTATAAAAAAAGCGTCGTATCGAAGATTATTCCTTAAAAGATCGTAAAAATGCTTAAAGTCGTAAAACGGGCCGCAAGGCTCTAAAACGCAAGGAAATCCCATTTACGATTTTAGGTAAAGTCTAGCCCAAAGAATAGCATGACGGTTTAACCCATTACTTGCAGAAAAATATAAATGTCAAATTTCCAAAATATAATCATGAAGATCAAGAAAAACGGAATATTTCCGCAGGAAGATAAACTCAACCCAGAAGCAGAAAAGGAAAGTCAGAACCGACCTAAATAGGAGTATATAAGGGACGCCAAGGAAAAGACGAAGAGAGAGTTTTTTAGACCTAGAGAACCCTGGTTAGCTTAGATGAATATGTATAGGACTTACGCGGCTAGACTAGCAAGTCAGAGACTAGGAACGTTTTGTTTCCTTAGCTCCACGATTCTCTTTGTTAAGCAGTTTCTTGAATTTCTTCGTTCATTCATCAATATCATGTATCTATATTCATCATCATCAATAAAGCTTTTACAAAATTCTTATTCGATATTCTGTTATCCATCTCTTTGTCTTTTTCGTATGTTTCTTGCAGTGATCTGAGATCTCTGGAGAATTAGGGTTTTCCTAACTTTTCTTATTTTACGGAAATCGAAAGTGTGAATTTTGGTTCCCAAAAATCTCTGATCCACGATAGAAAAAGATCCATCTTTCAATATATAAGGAATCCCTTGGTCCAGAGCAAAAAAAGCAATGTCACTCGATCATTATCAAACTGACTGCAATTTTTTCATGTCAGTGAGGATCCCACCAAAGCGCCTTATAGTTCAAATAGGCCATGAATTAGATCTATCGCTAAGGACGACTTTCGTTCCTGATCTACGGGTGGGTCTTGCAATCAAGCTCCCTTCTGCCTTTGCACTCGAGGGCCAATATCTATCTGATCCAAGGAAATCTTTGCAAGCCTCCGTTACCTTTTGGGAGTCCTACGCCCATAGAAACTGTCTATCTAAGACTGTCTTTTGGTTCTTAGGTCTTGATACAGGGCTAGAATTCCCACCAATGGATTAGTAAACTATATAATGTTACAAAAAGTAAAAGGATCAACATATCTTAAGTGTTTATATGTATAATTATATGTTATTTAAAATAACTAAGAATCATAAAACTAAAATTTTCTTAAATATAATATTTCTTTTTGCGTTCTCAAAATTTAATCTATATTATTAAAAGTACAACCAATGAAAATTGTTTAAAAACATGGATAGCATTATAAAAAGGAGTATATTACTATTTGAAAACATGAATAGTAGTGTTATTTTTTCATTAATGTAATTTTAGTAATTAAATTAATATTGATAATAATGATCTTTTTCATTAACAAATAGGTTAATTTATTTATATGATTAAGTGTGTTTATTACAATATATGATTAAGAGTGTTTAGTAAAAAAGAAAGTACAGATAAAATATGTGAATCCAAAGAACCGAGCGGGAGTAGATTTAAACGTAATACTTAATAGAAACTAAAACTGATTAAGTACTCAGATGGATCTAAAAGTTTAATATCAAGATAACTAGACCCAGATCTGATCCAAACTAAAATATTTTGGATACCAAAAATATCTAAATCACTATAATATACTTAAATATATTTATTATTTTAGATTTTATACCTATTAGATATTCAAAATATAAAAATATCTAAAAAATATCAATATAGTCACAAGTAAATTTCTTAAAATAACAAAAAAATAAAATATAGAAAATATTTAAATTGAACTAATTTAAATATTTAGTCTTACATTCTTCAAATTTTATTGTTTTAAATTATTTTCGATTTTGAGGACTTAAGTTTAATTATATTTTTGTTTAAAAAATAAATAATTGAAATGGATACCCGAACTCGCACCGGAACCGAATCAACAATGATTTGAACCACATCCAAACGAAAATTTGTAAAAATCCGAATACAATTTAAAATTTTAACTCTAAAAATCTGAATTTTGAATAGCTCAACTAAAACCGAACGAAAATATAAATGTTCATCCCTTAAAAGGTTATAGGACAAATCTATTAGTACAACAATAAATCATCTGATGAATTATGTCACTATGGCGCGGATCATTTACTTACTTTTTATTTTTAAGTTGCAACATTTCATGACGAATTATACCTTTTTCAAAAAAAAAAAAAAACATTCCATGACGAATTATACTTTCGGAGGTGGATTCCATCTCGAGAGTAAAAAGGGTCCAAAAAGAAAACATTTCTAATCTTTTTTTTTTTGGTAGACGAAGAATAACTTCTTTTTTTTTTTTTGCTTTTTTAGATCACTTGTGGCTTAAACTTCTGTGCCGCATAACAAAATTACGAGCATTAAACTAAAATAAACAGAAGACAAAAAAACTAAAGTATAACTTTAATGGTAGTCTACCATTGGTAGAATGAGTACCCAAAGAGACAAAACATATAGCAATATAAAAATAAAGCTACTCAAATGGCGATCTTCAATCTATGAAAAAAAATTCTCTGGCTTTTTAGTCATTTTATTTTCATTATAATAATTTTTTAGTCATAAAAAAATATATTTTTACTCATAGTTGGTTTCTGCGAAACGTTTAAAATTGTAAGAAAGCATGCTTCTTGTTTGTAGTTTCTGAATACTAGTTTTCTGGATATCTCTCGTTCAATAACACAAAAGAAAAGATGAAAAACATTACTTAAAAATTACATATATAAATCTTAATTTCCTGAATTATAGAGATTAATCAATACCCCTTTTTCTCTATGAACAATATTAACAATTGGCAACTATTTGCTTTAAGCGTTTACTTTAAAGTATGCATAAATTGCAGCTCAAATGGCTCGTCAACGAGCCACCGTGCTTCACACGTTGTATTCGCAAGTCAATGAACCAACCGTGATCTACACGTTGTATGTCTCGTATTCAAATAACATCAACTTCACGCGTTCATGTGTTTCTCCATTAAGGATTTGTGAAAACTGGACTAGGGTTTAGGGTCAATGTTATTTGAAGAATACTTCCAAACCCAGGGTTTAGGGAAGAGCCGGCCCTTGATAGAAGAGATAGAAGCCAGTGCTTCCAGATTTTTGCACGCATATTAAGAAAATAATTAATTTTACATATTTTCAAAATAAAAACACAATTATTTATGGACCTAACCATTTTTCAACCAATGAAAAAATAGAATAATATTTAAAATCAATAAATTTTGCATTGAAATCATAAAACGACATTTATTTTAAAACGAAAATTTTACTCTAAAATGACATATAATTTGAAACAAAGGAAGTATTTGTTTTACCAGCCACATTTAGATAAACAAGTCTTAATAGAATTAGTGGTTGTGTTGCTACTGTATACATAATAGGTTGAGGTCCGAAACTCCTCTCCTGCATTTCAGCCATATTCTTTGTTTTGGTTTGTTGCTCTTAGATTTGTAGTACCGGCTCTTATTTAGAATCAATGTTATTTGAAAAATACTTATAAACCCAACCATTACCAAAAAAAAAAAAAAAAAAAAAGAAACTATTGTTTTTAATAGAGTTAATATATAGGAGACTAAAAGCCCTTTCTCCAAGATATATATATATAAGAGACCTCGAGACTATGGAGAAATAGCAGCAACATCTTTTTATCACAGAAAATATAGTAAATACGACAAATGCACACCCTCACCACATAAGAATACTTTTGTAGTGATACGTGTATAGCGCAGCGCGTACAATCATATGGAAAGTGACGTCATATTTCTGACATCACACCTGGATGAACGTGAGATGATTTGTATACATCAACACGCATTACACGTTATTATATAGGCTATCATCTCTCTCCCTTTAGCTGTCATATCTAGCTCTCGAACTTAGCAAAGATATTTCATACCCAATTATGGCAGCTCCTTTAACATCAAAGCCCCTGGTGTCCGATTTCGCATCCTCCGTTAGTCATATCCCTTCAACGTACGTCCGATCCATGTCTGACCGACCAAAATTGTCGCAGGTAGAGACTTCCGGCGATACTATTCCTCTGATCGATCTTCGAGATCTCCATGGACCCAATCGAGCCAAGATTATCCGTCAAATTGCTCAGGCATGTTCCACTTATGGCTTCTTCCAGGTAACGCCGGTCTAGTGTTTCTGCTTCAAATTCAATCAGATTAATTGTACTTGCTCTGCTTTATCGTAAAACACTATGCTAGTATGCTACCCTTTTTCTCTCACCAACGTGGAGTTGGCTTAGCAGTAAAAGGATTGTAAATGTAACTTCTGTTACTTGAATTCTACTCACGGTAGAAAACACTATTTACAATATAATATTTAGATTTTTGGTAAAGAGATGAAACCATTCTTTTTTTTTTCTTTCGAGTAAAAATATATCATCGTAAGGCACATATAGAGGCGTGGGGTTGATTACATCTTCTCTATTAAAAAAGAAGTACCATTTTTATCTACTATAGAATAATTATACTAGGTCCATATATTCAATTTTTTATTATTATTTACATTAGTTTATTTTATGTATAACATTTCTAAATAATTATAAAGATATTAATAACAATCTATTTTAACTGTAATTTTAAATTTTAGATTTAGTAATTTCAAAATCTGTTGATAAAAAATCTAACAAAATCTAAAATTTAAATAGTTTTTTACTTAATGCACTGATTAATTTCGTAGTTAGTAGTATAATATTATTATACATAAATATCAATTAATTTTTTTTATAAACAAAATATAATATACTATATACTAATTTATAAATTTTATAAGTATAGTCTATATTATATTAAAATAGAAACAAATATATGAATTATATATAAAAATTATATTAAATTGGTAAATTAATATATTTAAAAATATAATTTAAAAAAATAAAAAAATATCATTCACCATTTAAGTGACTAAAATATTATTTACCTTTTAAAAAATTAAACATTCGTAAATTATGTAATAAATTTTACAGAAAATAAAATTGTTAACTTATATTAAATTTTTATATTTAATAAATGAAAGATTACCAACACGGATGTGCGGGTTCAAAATCTAGTAAGGTTTTAAGGCGTGAACATTAAGAGATTCTGGTTCAGTTACTCACTAGATTTTGATCCACCCTTAAAAAGGACGGGTATATTTTTTGTTAGAAAAAATATTTTACGTAATAAAATTATGATTTTGATAAATTATATATATTAACTCTTAACTTTTATGAAATTTATCTTAAATTTACTTATATGACTTATTTCTGTTATTTTAAATATGACAAAAATTTTAAAGATTCTAAATAATTCTAACCCGTAATATGATTTTATTTATTTAACCCGAAGTTAAACTTATTTTACACTATGTTTTAATTTAAATAAAAATACTTTCTATCTTTAATACTCTCTGTATTAAAAAATTCATTTATGCGTCAAAAAATTTCTATAATTTATTAAATTTAGTTTATGTAATTTAGTTTTTATTTTAAGTGGAACTATTTTTTAAGGAGTTGACATAATTCAGACCCGTATTATGATTTTGTTGTTTTAATCATTTGCTATTTTAACTTGATTTTATTTTGAGGTTTCATTTAATAAATGCTTTCAAATAATTAATAACGTGAAAGATTTTTTGAAAAGATATGGTGCAAAGAAAACAAACTTTTCACAAAGGCTGAGAAGTAAATTGTATTAAATGCTCTATAATGTAATTGCAAAATAATGACTTTTGATTGGTTGCAAAAACTGCTGGCAAAAATGTACATATAATTGTTGTAATTTTTTAAAACTTCAGGGACAGATTCATAAGCAGTCATCTGCTTTAATAGTATAGATGTAACTCGTCCATATGATGAGTCGGCTAGACCATGGTCACCAATTTAAAATAGGAAACGAAAAACTAATGATTTTTCTATTTTCCATTACTTGAAGTTTGGAACCTCATAAAACCCATCAAAGTGAAAACCACTAACATTTTAAACTTAAATCACTAAAAGTTTACACTAACAGTTTAAACCATTAAACGAATTATATTTGTCACAGTAAACTCTTCATTTCCCAATATTCGTCGCCGCCATTTTAGCAAATGGAATAGTTACCTCCATAAACAGAATAAATAACTGTGGTCTTGGAATTGTTAACCCCTATTACCTAAAACGGTCACGTTTTAGATTAATTAAAACGGTAACGTTTTGAAATAACATATGTGGTATATTTTAAAAAAAACGACAAAATCCCAAATTGTTGTGGGAAATTAGGGTTAATTGCTCTATGAGGGAGAGAGAGATAACGAAGGTGATCTGAATTTTCTAAAAACAATTTTGGATCACCTTTGTTAGCTAACGAGTTAGTGCTCTCACAATCCTCCTCATTCTAATGAGTTAGTGCTCACACAACATCCTTTAAGTTCATAATCTCTTCTCTCTTCCCTTGAATGGTATCTCTCACCCCCAACAATGCTAGATGTACCAACATCGAATTAGCCTAGTGGTAAGGGGGTTGCGGTTGTAATTTCCGCCACTTGAATTCAACTCGAGGTGGAATGAACTATTTACAATGTTTGGATTCCCGACAAAGAAATGAAACCACTTTTTTTTACCAAAAAAAAAACGCTAAATGTTGGCATCCATATATCCAATGACAGAGCCAGAAATTTTTCTTACCAGGGTTAGAAAAAAAATACAAAGTACAAAAAAACTTATAAATGTATTTAACATACTAGAATTATATATTCTCTATAAGTCCACATTCAAAATTACAAAAGTGAAAAATAATTAGTAACGACTTCTGTTTTATCTCACTTTTAAAACATCAAAATCATATTATAATATATTTTTATTTTTATTAGAACCATGCGATAAATTAATGTAACCGATATCATCGTCTATTAGATAAGAAATTTTAAAAACAAATCTTTTATTTATTTAATAGATTAAAATAATTTAATTTAAATTAGAAAATTTTAAGTTAAACATATTCAACTTCTATAGTCAAAACAAATCTTAAAATTTAGGAATTTTATAACTTTTAAAGTTCATAAAATGTAAAGTATTAATATAGAAAATTTAATAGAATACAAAAATTAACTCAAAATTTAAAAGACAAAGACATATTTTAAAGTCATATTCTGAACTTTATGGTTTCTAAAATAAAATTAATTAATTAATTTTTAATTAGTCAACAAAAGTTAGTGATTATCATTAGTTGTGCTTAAACTTATTATAAACCCAAGTTTACTCAATAAGAATTTGTTTCCGTGAACCCATTTAATCATTTAGTTAGGTAATTAAAAAAAATAAAGAAAGGGCTTTTAGTTAGGTAGTGAAATTTAACATTTTGTTTTTAGTATGAATTTTTGTGGGAACCGAGATATTATTTTCATGAGGTTATCTCATTACTTATCTAAAAGGATACATATATTTTTCAAAATGAGGTGCGATCAGCTGACCCCCCTACTCCCTTCTTACATCCACCCATGCACATACCAATGCAGATTCATACCCTTGAAACCTACGACCTTGACAAATGTATAACCTGTAGCATCCCAATTTATGGTATATGTGAAAAGGGTTAAAAGAATTAGTCTAGCTACCTATGTCACCAAAGTTCGCTTACTTTTTCCATTACACATCTATTTAGAACTCCAGAGTTAAGAGTAATTGCGTTGGAGTAGTGGAAGGACGGGTGACCTATCGGGAACTGATTCGCAATACCATGTGAGTGAGGGCAAAGCACGGGAAAAATTCATGTGGTGATCAGAGGGTCAGTAAACAAAATGTTTGGGTCTCAGAAAAACTAATGCACTGTCCGCCACATGGAATAGGGCCCATGAGACCGAGAAAACGGGGGTGATAGACCATTAGTTGTGGGCAGTCGAGCGTTACTAATCCTTGCAAGCTCCTTTTCATCATGTATTCAATCATTGAAAGCATACACTTTGAGCCATATTTACAAAAAAATATTGTTCGCATGTCCGAAGTGTGGGTCTCTCATATCAATTCAACACAAAACATACATGTTATTCTCTTCGAAATCGATGGATTTTTCTGCGAGAGTTAGAGTGACATCAACATACTTTAATTTCCCAAATCTATTTGGATTTTGTTTTCTCATCTATTTAAAAATATACTGCATTATTTCAACACGCTACAGCTTAAATTCAAGATGACACCATTTTCTGGATGCTGGAGGTTAACAATTCTGATACTGGAATTAACAGTTATGCTAACGGAGTTAATTATTCTGTGCACTACAATAAATAGTGGGATTTGCGAGGGAAGCCGTTTCGTCGCTAATCGGTAGTCGCAAATCAAAATTTTTACAACTTCCTTAGATTTGTATGGGAATATCTTTCCTAAAAATTTTAATACGGAGCATCACCCCTAACAAGTATTCGAGAGAGTTGCGGGGACAAAACGGACATCTCAAACTTTTTTAAGTAGAGAAAGCTGTCGAAAATCCCTAAAAAATTTCTGAGAGATTTCTGTGGGAAGGGTTTATCTTCATCGGAAATCTCTCATAAATTTTATATGCAATTGAGACAGAATCAGTTTAGCCCCTTACAGATTCTAGCATATTTGTGAGAGGAATATTTTTCTCGCAACTATCTTGCAAATTCGTCGTAAATTTGTGAGAAGGGTCTAGGAGAAAGACATTAACCTGTAATTTTCCTCGCATTTTATACAAAATACGTACTACGTACAATTTTGGTAGGGCGCTGGCAGAGGGTCTAGGAGAAAGACATTAACCTGAAATCTGTTTATTGTTTATGCATAGATAAAGATACATAAAATAAATAAAAATAAAAATACGTGAAACTAAATAATTGGCCGCCTTCTCCAGAAATACATGTCCATTATTAAAAAGCCCATCCTCAGCTTTCTGTTAATCAATTGTAGGGATACAAGATTTAACACAACAATAGTGTTTGAACCACGTTTACAACAAGAGTTTAGTAACACCAAGGATCACTACTTGGATCCTACACTACCCAATCAGTGACTTATTTCTCGAGATATCTCTAAGATAAAATAAAGTGTATCCTAAAAATGATTTTGGAATAGATAATATAGGTAAAAACACTTATGGGACTTCTTTGAAAATATTGAAGATTTTTAGGCCAAAATTATAATTCTTGAAATTTCACTAAAACACTCATTGGTTTTCTTGAAACATGGGTGCCGACCGACACCATTGATGGGTTTTGATTGACACCACCTCCAAATATGTGATCCAATGTCTGCTTTCAGTTCCAGTTCTCCTAATGGTCCAAATTTCTCCATAATCTCCAAAGTTGTCTAGAACATGCTTGAATCTATAAAGATTCTAAATGACTCAAAACATATAACAAAGACTAAATATTATGTTCAAAAACATATTAAAAAAACCATGATATATCAACTCACCCAGATTAATTTCTTACTTGTCCTCCATCAAAACATAAGACTAATTTGTAAACGTAGAAACTCACTTATTCTTTAGAACCATTACTTTCACTATTACATGTCGCAAGCCACATTAACTATTACCAACTTTAGAAGGTACTTTCATGTACTTGACTTCTGCTTTGCAACCAAACCATTTAAAGCCCACAAATCATATGAGATATCCAATCTCACCCCCACTGACCTATAAACAGTCTCATCAAGGGAGTATCAATAACAAGACACATGGAATTTTACCCATATAGGTTTATGATCAAATAAACAATCTTACTTTGGTTCATTTCCTCTCTCTTTTCTCATTTATCCTTTCTTTCTCTTTCTTTCACTAGAATGGTGTAGGCGAAGAACGAGGTCACATGAAATTTTCCATTCAAAGTAATAATGGGTTAATAGGAAATTTTCTTACCCCTTTACTCCCCAGGAAATTATATCAATCATTTGTCTGGTTTTTTTAGATTGATAGAATGAGAGAGGGGAGCCATATTCACACATAATTCTTTTAATAAGCCCCAAAACAAGACATTCAAGTATATTAATATTGAAGGCCATTTTGATCCTTTAGCATTCACAAGCATGTACGTTATTGGTAGATCAGTTCAATTTGGCTTTTCCATGTCATACAGTTTGCATTAAATAACTCAAATAATGTATAAGGTAAAGAGTTAGATGCCTATATCCAAGAAAAGTTCTTAGTTCCCAACTGTCTCAGTTTGACTCAATAAAACACACTACTTACAGTCAAAACATAACACAATGTTAGTAGTTACCTCCCCAGATTTTAACAACATTATCCCCAATGTTATACAATATAAGTTTGGCGACATAAGCAAATAAAACCGAAAAAATAAATAAAAATTATAAGGCTTACATGTGGGTGGGTTGGGTGCCGACACCAAGATGGTGCTGGCCAACACCAAGAAGGTGTCGACCAACACATGGAACTCCACGCTCAGTTTTTTTAAGGAACATAAAACTTATCAGTGAGTGGCCTCCCACCAAACACCTGTTTTTAATCCTTAGCTCAATTTTGGAGGCCAAATTTAGTCCAAATGAGAATGAAAAACTTGCTCCAGAACAAGTCCAAATGTCCAATATCTTTATTTTCAACACACTTTCCATGGATCCTTTAACAACATCCTATGTTTTGTCTCCAGCTATGAGATTAGAAATTTTTTACAATGGCTGTGGAATACCTCTGCTTTGCACCTTGTACTCTATAACACCATCTGAATAGCTTTGAAGAACCAATGTCAAGTGAAGATCACCCTTCATCCTTTTGCTCTTCATCTTCTTCTCCTTGGTAGCCTTTCCCCCAGACTTATGTGATTGTCAATCTCTCCATCCATGACATGGAAGTTTCATTATAAAAATATTCCTACATAGAACCACTATGTTCTCTGATGAGACCATATCATGTTTCCACCTACTCCATCATTGTAGCCCATTAATGCTCATTTTTACTCTTGTCTCTTGTTTAAATTCACTCACATGATAATAAACAATACAACCAAAATCTCTTAGGATTGAGTAACCAACAAATTTACCTGACCCCACACCTGAGAAGGTATCATGAACTCAATGTCTGAGTTTGGAGGATAGTAGCAGGCCGTATTTCTAACTTCAGCCCAGAACTGTTTCTGTAAAACAACATTAGAGAGCCTGCACCTTTTTCTCTCCAACAATGTCAGATTCATAGAGATCTTTACATATAAAACTGATTGGAATCTAATGATCAGTATGAAGTCTCTTAATCTTCTTCTCGGTTTGATTATCTACTAGAATTTCCACTTGCTGAAATTATTGAAAGCATCACTTCTATGCTTTGTAAAAACTATCCAAGTATTCCCCAAATAATGATCAGTCATCGAGAAAAAATAGATGTGACCTCTCGGCGAACGCTTGAGATGCCAACAATCATCTTAATGGATGTAAAAGAAGTTACCTTTTCTTTTGTGATTCATCTTAGGAAATCTCGTCCTATATGAACTTTTACAAAAAAACAAATGAGATGGGTCTTGTGACCAAAGATAAGATATTGCTTTGACAAAACCAACATCTCACATTCTCCCATATGCCAAGAGTTATACGCCATAACTTAGTCATAATTTTCTCATAAATATCTAGCGATGCAACATTTGTTGAACCTATAACTGTAGAACCTTCAACAAGTATAGAGTGCCATGGATAAATTTTTTCAGAATCACATCAGAACCTACGGAAACATTATGTACCACATCTCCACCCAAATTGTTGCAAATATCTACTTGTATATGATCTTTGAGAACATCTTCCTATTTTTGACTTCTTTCCATTTTCGTAGCCCTTGCCACCAATGACAAACAATCCCAAAGCCTGATTAAATTTATTTGTGCTTGATGCCTTTTTCTGGATAAAAGAGCTTGATGCCTTCTAGCAAAATTCTGTGATATAAGATGCTGACCTTATTTCTCAAGTTTAATTGTATATTTTCCAGAAATTAATGGCTGCAGAAAGTTTTCAAAAGAGTTTGGTAGTGATACCATTAATGCAATGTCCTCATCCTCAATCTTAACATCAATATTACGCATCTCCAATAATACTAAATTTAAATTGTTAAGGAGATCACAAAGTTCAGTACCTTTTAGCAGTGCAAAGTGAATAGACGGTTTTTCAGAAACATATTGTTTATGAGAGAAACTTTCATATACCAAATCTCCATTTTTTTGCCACATAATATCAGCTGTTTTTCTCATCTGAAACTTTGATTATGATTTCGTCGGCTAATTACAGCATAGTTGTAGTTTTGATAATCAGTTTTTTCGTGGCACTGGTGTCCATATTCCTTATTGCTTCTGAAATGCTTGCATCGTGATTTACTAGAGACTGAAACTATTTTTGTCCAGTAAATTTGTCATTTTTTCGTTTATCCATACATATTCCAACAAAATCCTAAGACACAAAAGGTTGGATACTATTTTGTTATAACGAGAACATAATGCGAAAACAGATGATAAACACAATATAGAAACATCACAGAGAATTAACATGGTTCTCCAACTATATATGTCCATTGGCAAAAAATCTTATTTTTGGAGGTGATTTCAATTTATACAATAATGTTACAAAAACATAAGATATAAATATATATATATATATATATATATATATAGAAGTGTATATTGACAATAAAGGTGAAGAATATCCCACGTTTAAAGTCTATAGCTGACGGAGTAACATGCATAGGTGCAATGAGGATGAATAAGCATAATAGTACGGCTGATATAAAAGTGATCATATACCTTTTGACGTCGTTCTGGTCAAATGAGATTCAAGGCATATCAATACTTTCCAACCATTACAGAAGATATTAAAACACAACCGAAATAAAACCGAAGGAGAGACATTGCATTCTCAAATTATTTATAGACTGATAAGTTTTCTAGGCTTTCAGTTTTAAACTAATTGGCTGTAAATGGATAGTTAAGTCCCTTATATCTTTTTGATATGCATTTTTTTTTATCTCTAACACACTTTTTAAAGATAGTGGTATAACTTTAATCTTGACAAAATCTATCATACCCTCCATAAATAATGTTTTTTTCTACCAATCTTGGTGAAACTGAGTTTTCTATGAGCTATCAATTAATGGGATGATCGGATCACTTTCAAGCCGGATTACAAGCCAGGATGCAGGCTCTCTCTGATACCATATTAAGTTTTCTGAGCTTTCGACTTAAAACCAATTGGTAATAAATGGATGGCTCAAATCTCTTATATAATATTAAAATCCCTTACATATTATTAATGTGAGATATTCTCTCCAACACCGTCCCTCGAGATAATGGTGTGTATAACCATTAAGCTTACATAATTTACCATACCCTCTCCGAGATGATGTTTTACTTTTTCTAGCCATTTCGAGGGAATTGCGCTTTCTTTGGGCCATCAATTAATGAGATAGTCTGACTACTTTACAGACGAGATTAATAGGTCATCGTGTGGATCCTCTCTAATACTATGTTAAATTTCATAGATTTCCAACTTATGAATTGGCGGTAAATGGTTTGGTTCAAGTCATGTATTATGTTACTTAAGCCCCTTACATTTTTTCCGATTTTTATCTCCAACATAGACTATGTTGAAAACATATTTACCGTATATTTAACAATATAATACAATAAGTTTTAAAAACTCTAACCCTATATCTATATATATGCATCTATTTTGAAATTCTAAGCTCTAAATTTAATAGTATATTTAAAATTTGAAGTTTTGAACTAAAATTTGATAGTATATCTATTTTCTTTGTTTTGAGACTGGGATTTTGTTCGGCCCTCCACTTGATCTTGCTGTTGGAGAGAAATTTGTTATCAAAATTTATTTTGTTTTTGCTGCACAATGTTTATTTTGTTGTTACTTTAATTCAAATTTTACAGATTCTGTATTGCCCACTACAGTTACATTGTCTCGATTTTATCTTGTTTTGTGTATGTACAAGATCAAGAATCATGGAGTATCGGAGACAACTGTCAATAAAATGCTAACCATCGCAAGAGAGTTTTTCCATCAACCGGAGAGCGAAAGGATGAAATATTACTCGACAGATTCAACAAAGACGACGAGAGTCTCCACCAGTTTCAATGTCAGCGCTGACAAAATCTTGAACTGGAGAGACTACCTTCGGCTCCATTGCTTTCCTATCAAAGATTTTATCGACGAGTGGCCCGAAAATCCAGTCTCTTTCAAAGAGATCATAGCTGAATACGCTACAAGTGTTAGAGCCTTGGTCTTGAGACTCCTTGAGGCAATATCTGAGAGCCTAGGCCTTGAAAGGGACCATATAAGCAATAGATTAGGCACACACGCTCAACATATGGCCTTTAACTACTACCCTCCGTGTCCTGAGCCTGAGCTAACTTACGGACTTCCTGGCCATAAAGACCCAACGGCTATCACTGTCCTTCTTCAGGACCAAGTATCTGGTTTGCAAGTCTTTAAGGATGATAAGTGGGTAGCTGTTTATCCTATCCCCAACACTTTCGTTGTCAATATCGGCGACCAAATGCAGGTTAGAACAATTTAGATTCCTCTGTTTTCTCACTCTCCGGCTGATAAGTGTTGTTTTATCTTGTCCTTCAAGGTCATAAGCAATGAAAAATACAAGAGTGTGCTTCACAGAGCTGTCGTGAACACCGAGAAGGAGCGGTTATCGATTCCAACATTCTATTTTCCATCTACAGATGCAGTGATAGGTCCAGCAAAGGAGCTGATCAATGGACAAGCCTCTCCTGCTGTTTACAAAAGCTTTCCATTTGTTGAATATTGGGACAAGTTTTGGGACAGATCTCTAGCTACTGCAAGCTGTCTCGACGCTTTCAAAGCTCCAACAACCTAAAGACTCTCTACTGGGCCTTTAGTAATTGTACGTGAATCCAGTAACCCTCTCAAGCGATGATTGTAATAAGGATGGTTCAAGATCAGTTTTGTTTCTAATGAATAAAAGCAAATCTGTTTGAATAATGAAACAAACTGTCACCACTAATATGCGTTTTAAAACTATACGAAATGGTTTCGTGCATGTGCAAAAATAATAACTTCAAGAGTTTATTAATAAAAAATTTAATTTCTATTTTAATTTTAATTTTTTGGTTAATTATTTTTTTTATAAAGACTACACACTGCTGTTTTAATCTTTCCTCACTCTGATTGTATTTAGATTTAATTTAACTTAATAGAACTAATTTTATTTATTGTTGGTCCCAAATAAAAATAAACAATTTTTTTTGCGTTAGAGAGAGGTGAGAAGTTTGTGCTCCCAGACACGTTTGCCTAGGTTGGGTTTTACCCAGCATACCGTTGGTGACATTCTTTCTGCTTTTGCTAAAAGTTAAATAACTTTTCACTGCTTTTCAAAAAACCTTCCAAACTCGGTAATACCCTGTAGTCCAAAGAGTACGCAAGCTTTTATCCGCCGGGTTCTAACCCCCGACCCGGGTCGGAGGGTCCCTGCCTCGCCGCTGCTGCTCACCGGAAAACGAAAGATGAAGTTTCCGACCACATACCGACTGGAAAAACTCGGATTGAGTGGGATTCCACTCTTTGGGGAAGACTAAACCACTTTAGCTCAGTAGTTTTCTGGAAACAGGGAGTCCTGTACTAACATAATCTCCCATATTACAAAGGTTAATATCTACAGATCTCCTCTATCAGGAGCTGTACCTCTTCTAACTTAACAACCGCTTCGACTCAAGCTCTTGGCTATGGAAGGAAGACTCTCAAGAGAAGCAAAAGGAAAGAGTACTGCAAATGATGCGACTCAACCCCCTCGCACTGGTCGGATAAAAATCCAGACCCCGGCCCCCAGTGACCGCCTCACCATACTCTCTCTCACTATCATCGGAAGAGTTACAAACCGCACAGCTCAAAAAGTTTGGGCTCTTATCCCTTTCTTCACCGACATATGGAAGAGCCATGGAAGTCCAGTGGGTTCAGACTTAGGAAATGGATGTTTCCAGTTCCAATTCGAGAGAGAATCTGATCTTCTAGAGGTCCTAGAAAAAAGACCATTTCATTACGCGAAATGGATGGTCATCTTACAAAGATGGGAGCCCACTACTGCACCCTCCTTCCCATCTCTCATTCCATTCTGGATTAAAGTTCAAGGAATCTCAATTCACCTATGGGATGAAAGAACAGTTGAAAGTCTGGCCGCAGACATAGGTATCCTCGAAAAATTTGAAATTACTGATTTCTCTATTAGAATGCGAGTTCAGGTCAATGGCCTGTTACCCCTGATGAAATCATCTATCATTGAGTACTCAAACGGGGATGAAGTTACTGTCACCTTTATCTACGAAAGAATTGGTAAACACTGCTCAAAATGTTTCCAGTTGGACCATGAGCTCAAGGACTGCCTTGTAGCAAAGCACCAGCGCAGAGAGGAACTTAGACAGACTCAGTCATCAAAAGATTCCTTTGCTGTCAATGACAGGGAAGAAAATGCAGCCAGGGTGCCGGAAAAATCAGCACTTTACCGCTTTGAAGCATCCAAAAATGTCGAACAGGAGAGTCGAGGGCATCGACAAACTGAATCCAGGGATCAAAGACAAGGTCACAGGCGATCTCAGGAACGCCACATGACAACCTCAGCCCATGGAAACTACTCTCGAAGAGCCTACAAGGAGCCACCTAGAGACTGGTATCCTCGATACAGTCAATCCCAAAATACACGACATGAGGAATCTCATCGCAATAGATTGACAAAGGAGGATGCTCGACACCGGCTCAGCTCCCAGAACCGAAACGAGCTGCTAAATGCCTCAAGAGAAAGAAGAAGCACTCACCGCGATGAAACCAGCTCAACCAAGGCTGATAAAGATAAGCCGGAAAGCGTCCCTCCCCTACGACTTCCGAGCCCACCTATCCAGAGCAGACCTTTTGACGTGGCTTTGGGAAAAGTTATAGATGCCATGACACAGTATACTAAAGTAGCAGACCCAACGGAAAGCGCAGCACGGAGAGAAAGAATGCGTAGAGCCGAGGAGGCTGGGGAATTCGAACAAGCTGCTGCTAGAATGGTCCAAACGGCCATGGTTGATGTAGAAAACGCTAACCAGGTCAATGACCTCCCTCGAGAGGAGCTCTCAACAACCCTCCACCCTGAAGTGACAGAACATGATCCCCTCAATGTTGACAGAATCCCTGCAACTCAGCGTTTGGGACCCCAAGCGAGTACTGAAATGACAGAAGGAACTAGGGTCCCAGCTCACCAACGGCTTGGAACGCAAGGTACCACAGACACTGAGCTACAGAGTAATAGCGCTACCCAAGCAAGGCGCAAACCAGGGCGCCCCCCGGGGAAAAAAACAGAGCAACCCAAAAAGACGCTGTTGGTAGGCTCCTCGTCCCGCAGAAGAAAAACCCATACTACAAAAATCCCGTGGAGCAGACTCCCCTAAGGGACGCACTAAACCACTTTCAGGAACTTCGCGGGCATCACGGGTCAGTAGGAACTCAAGTGGATCTGCAAACTCAGACGACCAACCAATCATCAAAATGATACCAGCGTCAACAAGAAGGGGGATGGATTTTCAAAATCCATCAACTCTCGGTCCTTAAAGATATCGAGCTGGAACTGTCAAGGGTTAGGGAATCCCCGGACAGTTCGACGTCTACGAGAGATGAAGAGAGACATCTTTCCTGATATTCTCTTCCTTTCGGAAACTAAAAACCCCGATGCTTTCGTCAAGAAAAAGACGGATCAATTGCAGTACGAAAATTCTCACCTAGTACCGCCCACTGGACATGGAGCAGGCGGACTCGCCCTTTTTTGGAAGCAGGAAATTAAAATGCAGATTTTATTGTCCACCGCACACTGTATTGAAACAAGTATTGAATTCCAAGGGAAGAGTTTTTATGCTTCATTTATTTATGCTGATACTGATGTTCGGAAAAGAAGGGCCCTATGGGACGAGTTACTTGAAAGAAATGAATCAAGGGATGCTCCCTGGTTTATTAGCGGAGATTTCAACGATATCCTCAATAATACTGAAAAGGTCGGAGGGCCTGCTCGACCGGAAAGCTCCTTCACGGACCTGAGAACCTTCTATTCAGAAGGAGATTTATATGATCTGCAGCACTCTGGTGATTTCTTATCCTGGAGGGGACAGAGAGGAGATCATCTAGTAAGATGCAGTTTAGATCGAGCGGCGGTTAATAGCCACTGGGCTGAGTTGTTCCCAAACGCAAGATCTCACTATCTCACTTATGAAGGCTCTGATCATAAGCCCATTGTATCTTTTTGTGAACCAGAGAAGAAAAAACGACGAGGTCTATTCCGTTATGATAGAAGACTAAAAGATAACCCTGCGGTTAAGGAATTGATTAACCAAGCTTGGAAATAAAAACCTAATACCTCTGTCAATGACAGAATTAGCTTGGTACGCTCAGCTTTAGCGAGATGGACTAAACAGCAATACCAGAATAGCAGAGAAAAAATCGAACAAAAGCGCGCAGAATTGGAATCAGCTCTTACCGATCCCCGGAACGACACAGAATTAATTACGAAGGTTTCCAACGAACTCAACGATGCATATGCGTCTGAAGAAGAGTACTGGCGACAGAGAAGTCGTTTACTTTGGCTTAGTCTAGGAGATCGCAACTCTGGATATTTTCATGCAGTTGCAAAGAATAGAAGAAGGGCCAATGCGTTCTCTGTTATTGAAGACGAGGAGGGGACAGTGGTCTATGAGGAGGAGCAGATAGGAAAAGTAGTCGTGGACTACTTCGAAAAACTATTTACTGCTATAGACGGAGATCGAGAGGCGACAGTAATGTATGCCTTGTCACCAATGGTGAGTGAAGAGATGAATGAGAAACTAATTTTGATTCCTATGGCAGCAGAGATCAAAGACGCAGTTTTCTCAATCCATGCAGACAAAGCTCCCGGTCCGGATGGTTTCTCTGCAAGTTTTTTCCACACAAATTGGGAAAACATAGGAGATGACATTGTGAGAGAGGTCCAAGAATTCTTCATCTCCGGTAGGCTCCCACCCAAGATTAATGAGACTCACATCAGACTTATACCAAAGATCCCTAGCCCACAGAGAGTTACGGAGTACCGACCTATAGCGCTTTGCAACGTATATTATAAAATCATCTCCAAGATTCTAACGAAAAGACTCCAGCCGCTTCTCACGAATATAATCTCGGAGAATCAGTCCGCGTTCGTGCCTGATCGAGCAATCTCGGACAATGTCCTCATCACCCACGAAGTCTTACACTATCTCAAGACGTCAGACGCGCAAAAGAGATGCTCCATGGCGGTCAAAACTGATATGAGTAAAGCGTACGATCGACTGGAATGGGAGTTTATACGACTGGTGTTGCAGAGATTGGGCTTCCACCCCAAACTGGTCACATGGATTATGCAGTGTGTTTCTACCGTTACGTACTCCTTCCTCATTAACGGCTCGCCTAGAGGAAGAGTCACACCGAGCCGTGGTATCCGTCAAGGAGATCCACTCTCCCCCTACATCTTCATCTTGTGTAGCGAGGTTCTCTCGGGTCTATGTAACAGAGCACAGTTGGATGGATCCCTTAAGGGGGTCCGTGTAGCTCGAGGGACTCCTCGACTCAACCATCTTTTGTTCGCAGATGACACGATGTTTTTCGTGCGAGCCAGTAAGGACTGCAGCCTAGCATTAAATCGTATTCTTCAACAATACGAGTCAGCCTCCGGTCAGTCAATCAACAAAGACAAATCTTCCATTACTTTCTCGAGACGGACACCAAGGTCTCTAAAAATCGTGGTACACGATACTCTGGCTATATCAAAGGAGGGAGGGGCAGGGAAATATCTGGGCCTACCAGAACAATTCGGGAGATCCAAACGTGATCACTTTTCATCCATCATTGACCGTATTCGACAGAAAGCAAGAGGCTGGTCAAACCGGTTTTTATCTACTGCAGGAAAAATGACCATGCTCAAAAGTGTCCTCTCAGCGGTCCCATCCCACGCCATGTCTTGTTTTCAGTTGCCGATATCACTCTGCAAACAAATTCAATCTGCACTGACCCGCTTTTGGTGGGATGACCGTGTTGACGAAAGGAAAATGGCATGGATTGCTTGGGAAAAGTTAATCCGACCAAAGGAGCAAGGTGGTCTTGATTTTAGAGATATACAAAGCTTCAATGAAGCCTTCCTAGCAAAGCTCAGCTGGAGGATTCATAATAAACCGGAAACACTCTTAGCAAGGATTCTTATCGGCAAGTACTGCCCCAATGAAGACTTTCTCACAGTCCCGGCTAAAAGTGCAATTTCCCATGGATGGAGAGGAGTTCTAATTGGCAGAGATGTTATGATGAGTAATGCAGGTTGGGAGGTTGGTAATGGAGAGAGTATTAATATCTGGGAAAAACCATGGCTTAGCTCCGAAGCTCAGGAATGGCCTATGGGTCCAGCACCATTAGAATTTCTCCATCTCACCGTGGCAGACCTTTTAATCCCTGAAACCAGAGAGTGGAACATTGACATGATCCGGCTCGTATTGCCTCAGGAGGAGTTAAAGATCAGAGCCATCAAACCTAGTATCTCTGGAGCGTCGGATAAGCTGTCTTGGTTAGGCTCCTCCTCCGGCATCTATACTACCAAAACGGGATATGCAGTAACAGTGTCAAACCGGGCAGAGTTAGCACCTATCCCACACGAAGACCTCGAGTTTAATTGGAGAAAAGCAGTATGGCGCCTCAAGACCTCCCCCAAAACAAAGCTCTTTATCTGGAAAATGCTACACGGAGCAGTCCCAGCGGGAGAAGCTTTACGTTCTAGGCATATCAACATCGACGGCAAGTGTAAACGATGCAATCTCCCTGAAACTATAGATCATTTTTTCTTTCACTGCGCTTTTGCAAAACAGATTTGGTTATCGGCTCCTGTTTTCCCTAGCGTTGATTACAACGAATCTATAGCTTTGAGGACCATATGGTGTAGCCTGATAACAAAGAAGAATCTCCCCCCCCCACCGGAGTAGCTGAAGGCGAACTCGCCCCCTGGATTTTATGGAGTATATGGACAGCAAGGAACAACTTAATCTTCAACGGCAAGGCACTCTCATCGGCTGAAACTCTCTCCAAAGCAGTTGCTCTTGCCAGAGAATGGAATACTTGCCAAGTTCTGGAATCTAAAGCAACTCAGAGACTAAACCCACCGACTCAACTGACACCGGATAGTGCTTTAATTAAATCTGATGCTGCTTGGAATGAAACTTCTTGTGTTGCAGGACTAGGATGGCGAGTGGAATCACAAAACAGAGTCTCTTCTTTCTCTATTCCAGTCCATCATGTGAGATCCCCACTGGTAGCTGAAGCTCTCGCCCTTCGTGAGGCACTCCGAAAATGCAGAGATCTCGGCCTGACAAGAGTCACTTGTGCAGCGGATTGTGCAACGCTCATAAAAGCCATAAATTCAAACTCGTCACTCACTGGTCTCTATGGGATCTTGGCGGATATCCAGAACTTAGCTTCCTCTTTTGATTGTATTTCCTTTGTTTGGATCTCACGAGTGAGAAATGTAGAAGCAGATTTGTTAGCAAAGCAGGTTTTGTCTGCTGAACTTGCCTTAATGGCTGCACCTACCTTGTCTTAAATGCTTTAATACAAGTGTGTTTCAAAAAAAAAAAAAAAAAAGAACTAATTTTATTTTGTAAATAATTTATACTATCTAGATTTATATTCAAAAGAAATTTCTCTCTCTCTCTCTCTCTCTCTCTCTCTCTCTCTCTCTCTCTCTCTCTCTCTCTCTCTCTCTCTTTGCAAATCCCAAGTCTCTGTTCAAAAGATTTTTCGATTTCTAACCCTAATTTGACACAGAGAAAATAAACAGATGATGGAGAAAGGAGGAAAAGAGTTCAAATCTTCTCTCAAGTGCACTTATGGTATCGTATCTCTAAACCACTTTCATCCGATTTTCTTACCTTCTTTGTCGACATTGTCGTTAACTCGTTTTTGAGGGTTATAGGATCCGCCAAGGCTGATAACTCAACCAAGTCCAAGAAGTAAAGGAAAGTCCAGTTTGATCCTCAAGGTTTGCGCTTTTTGCTTTCTCTTCGCTTCGTTCCTTATAAAGTTCCCAACTTTATGTTATAAAATGTTCATCTTCTGTGTTCGTGCTAGTACTAAGGGATCCCAAGTACACGTTTCTTCAAGACTCTGATGATCAGATTCAAGGTTCTTCTCTTCCTCCGTAGCGGAGACGGAGAAGATAAGGAAGATGACGACAGTGGTGAATATATAAGAGCGACAGTGGCTTGTTCGTGCAAGACGCTTGCGAATCATCTCACCAACTGTGGTTTTCAGTCTACTCCTCGAGGTGAGAGGGTGCAGCAGTCTCTGTTAATATCTTTGATCCTTTTTTTTAGTTGTTATTGCTGTTGAATGACGATTCACAATGTTTGAAAGCTTGTTAGCAGCTTAGTAAGGGGATGATGAAACCTTATAAAGTTGCGTTCTTTATTATTTATTGTATTGTTACATTTGTTTCAGGGGTTGATGTAATCGTATAAAGTTGGATTCCTATTTTTGGTATTGATGTATTTGTTTCAGGAGATCTATATCGTCGTGTAGTCAAGGGGTTTATGATTCAAGGAGGGGATATTTCGGCGAATGATGGGACTGGTGGTGATGAATCTATCTATGGCTGGGACAAGAGAAAGCTGTCCTGATTCTTGATGATTCAGAGGATGTAAGTTCTGGTCTGTTTTGTCAATGTTTCATGTAATCATGATATTATTTTGTTAGATTAGATGTGCTGCTGATACTTGATTTGATACCCAAGCATGGCCAGGTCACAAGGAAAATCTGATCGTAATAAAGAGGTATCACTCTTTGCATCAAGCTGCAAACACTTCGACCACAGATTCCAGTCTCTCTCGCAGCTGAAGAGTGATGAGAGTGAACCGAAAAGGGTACTCTCCGCTGTTGTTAAAGTCCTTAAGAAAACGCATAGTCTATTCTTTCAGGTATGCTCACTAATTAATAAAGATAACTTTCTCTTGTCTGGACTGTTTTTTTAATAGTTATTACTAGTTTTTCAGGACAGAGGAGAAGACTTGTCTAGCAGAGACGTCAGATTACTACTCTGATTTCTTAGTGATTGTATCTGAGCTGGTTTCTATACATTTAAACTTAAGATGTGACCTCAGTGACTGTTCTGGTCGCTGCAAACATCTCAAATCTTTTTACACTCTACTGAAGGTAAGACATGAGATTAAGTTGCTTGCTGTGTAACTGTGATACATTGTCTGAAAATCATATCTTACTTTGCAGCTTGGGAATGTTCTTTACAAAGTGTTCTATTCATCAAAAGATGAAGCAAGAAACAAGATGGGGAATGCTTGCTTCAACTATCTGAACCTTGGAAGCATGTGCACCAGCGGACCAGTATCATTGCCTTCGAGATGAGGGAAGCTCGCTCTCTCTATCTATATGTTATTTATTTATTCCTTATGTTTATAGGCTTGCTTGGTTTCTGCAACTGACATCGATGTTAATGATGGAGCCAATGAAGGTACTTGTGAAACGTGATGAGATCTCTTGATGTACGTTTTCTTCTTATGCATTTGTATGCTTGTTGATTTTTTTTTTTTTGAGTCAAAGACCTTAATGTTTGTGACTGGTTTGTAATTTTGCGGGAAAGAAGATGCGGTTGAGATATTAGAGAAGTCCTGAAGCTGAGAGAAATCTGATTTGAAGCCTGTAGAGGCAGGCTGAGCTTGAAGGAGGAGAAGTGGAGAACACATGCTGGAGTTTGACGGCAAAGAGGATTAGATTAGGTTTTTGGTTTAGTTTAGGTTTATAGTCTGCTTCACATTTAATTCTGGTTTATTTTTCTTGTTTTAGTTTTGTAAACTGGAATTTAATTGTAAACCGATTTTGATTTATAAAAAAACTATGTATTTTTAATTATAAATCAGTTTTTTGTTAAATTTTTAATTATTGTATTTATAATTATAATTATTTCTTGTTTATTATAAAATATCTATCATAGCATGAAATATGAATCCTAGTCAATTTATAACAAAAACATAGTGTTATAGTTAAGTTAATATTATCATCCAAGTATTGCTATCGTATATGTACATTCCGTAGCGTCCAAAAAAAATGCTATCGTAGAAGAGGTATCTATGATTGCTGCTGTATACATAGCATTTATGAAAACGCTATCAAATATCTAGTATAGTATATAACCTACGCTAACAATGTACATATTTCTTGTAGTGTTTAGATTAGGTGATTTCCCGTACTGTTGCACGGGTATAAACATTAATAAAATAAATATATTAGAAAATTATTAATATGTTAATTTTATTTGAATTATTTTGTAATTTATATGTATTATTTATTTTAAATAACATTATGTTATTTTAATTAGGCATAAAACTTCGATATATAATGTTTAGTGGGTTTGGTTATTACTTACGTATAATTAATTGCGTTCACTTATCTAAGTTTAACCTTTTTTAGGCTTAAATCAATTAAAATTTGATTAGTTTTGTTTTTTGCATTCAAACTTTAGATTGGGTTATAAGAATTAAAACTGTTTAATTTATTAATTTTGTTGATCATGTTGAGTTGCATATACTTTTTCATTAGTCCGGTTCTTCATCTTAATTTGTATATTTATTTTCGTATTTTTTTGTATAATTTGATATTTATGGATTTGTAAGAAAAGAAGAAGAAAAAAACAGAAGTGATTATAAGTACGAAGTTTATAAACAATAGTACCAATAAAAAGTGTATAACTCATGAACAAATATCAATATCTATATAAAATAATTGTTTTTGTAATTTTTAAGTAACTTTACACATTATATGTATAAAATATAAATTCAAAATATTTTAAATCATCTTATCATAAAATGTTTTTTTGGTTTATGCATTCTTACGTGTGTATTATGTTGTTTAAATCTAAAAATAAAAATCAAATCAAATCAAAATAAACATATTAATTCTTTAATATTTTTGTAGTATATTATTATTGGTTAATGTTTTAAAAAAAATGAAAATAAGAATTAAAACATTTTTAAGAAATAAACTATGCTGAAATAAACATCTCAAAAGTAAAAATTAAAATATTTTTAGTTCATTAACAATTTTAGTATATTTTATTTAAATTATTTTTGTAATAATCTGAAAATAGATTGATATAAATAAAATATTTTATTAATTCTAAAATATATATGATGTTGTTTAGTATTATGCTTTAACGATGATTATTTTCTTAGCATCAAAACTGTTTTTTGTGAACTTTCGTTTTTATAAATTTACATTATATAAAAAAATATTTATTCCTTGTCATATATTTATAAAATATGTTTTTCTTTATTTGTAACTATATTTTTCGTTTCTAGTATATGGATATTTCCTTTTCATTATTTATTATTTAGAAAATAGAAAAAAAATAAACTAAAATTAAGTGTAATTGACATAAATAATTTAATATTTTTTAATAATGATAATTAGATATAATATTTTAATTTATTAAGGGTATCAATGTAATCACCCGATATGAGAGTTCACGTAAGTGATGACACGTATGAAACTGATTTCTCAATTAATATTATAAAAATATCCACCTTATTTTTTATTTTTATTTCTTCTGAATTAATTTCAGTATATATTTTTATTTTATTTTGAGTGTATTTATTCTGAATTATTGACATAGAAGACTATTGTATTTTACAAGAGTGTTAGACAAACAATATTTTTTATGTTTTTAAGAATTGTCCTTATTTTCAGCCATGAGACACAGTGTTATGTTAATGGTTTCTTGTGCTCTCACAATTTTTTTTGATTTTCCAATGGCTTTCTCAACCAATTCCACTGTTTCAAACAACGAGCAAATCATCCTCAATAACCAAACTGGAAACCACCTTATGTGGAGCAAGCAAGTCCATACTCTCTTTGATGCATACGATCTTGCTGGCTACCTTAACGGTTGACCATTGTTCCCCCTCCGGCGGTAACCAATGAAGGTGTAACCAGTGTCAATCCTGACTACACTCACTTGAAGAAGCAGGACAAACTCTTCTACAATGCCCTCTTAGGTGCTATCTCTACCAACAATCAGCCAATCCTCTCTCGTACAACCACTGCATCCGACATCTAGGATACGCTAGCCATGAAGTACACAAAACCAAGCAGAGCCCATGTCAAACAGATCCGGCAGCAGCTCAAAGATTGGAAGAAGGAGAACAAAACCATTGACGAGTTCTTACTAGGCCTCACTACCAGATTTGACCAACTAGCGATCCTTCGTAAGTCTTTTGAACATGAGGATCAGATTGAATATGTTCTTGAGGGACTATCAGATGATTACAAAGCAGTTGCCGATCAGGTAGAAAGTAGAGACACTCCTCCTACAGAGATCCACGAACGTCTTCTCAATCATGAGGTGAAGCTTGAGGCGACCAGGCCAGCTGCACCACTACCCATCACTTCCAACAATGCTGCCTATCACGGAAACAACAATGACAACAACTTGGGTCATCATACCTACAACAACAACAGAGGCTCCTACAACAGGAATAACAATCACAACACCAACTGGCAAGCAACTCAGACATATCGTCAAGATACCTACAGCCGAGACCATACCTAGGTCATTGTCAGATTTGTGGCACACATGGACACAGTGCACGACTCTGTCCTCCAAAACAATTCACAGGGAAACAACAATTACACAATGCAGCTACGTAGTCCCTTCTCACCATTTCAACCAAGGGAAAATCTCGTACAAGGTTCACAATACTCAGCACACGACTGGATCCTCGATAGCGGGGCTACGCATCACATTACCAGTGACCTCGCCAACTTATCCTTACACCAACCATATCATGGAGCTGGCGATCTTCTCATCGGCGACGGTTCCGGTCTTTCCATCTCGCATTAGGGTTCACCTTTCCTTCCCTCTCCTAATCGTTCCATTGCTTTAACCAGTTTCTTATGTGTTCCTAATATCCATAAAACTTAATCTCAGTTTATAAACTTTTCAACTCTAACCAAGTGTCTGTTGAATTTTTCCCGCACATTTTCAGGTGAAGGATCTCAGCACGAGGACCCCGTTACTCCAAAGACGGAATAAAGACGATTTTTACAAATGGCCTGTTCACCCAAACACCATTAAAGCCTTCTTCTCTTCCTCTTCACCAAAAACAGACACGTTTTCTTGGCATGCCAGTTTGGGTCACCCAAATACTTCTATTTTGCATTCAGTTGTGTCAAAATTTCAGTTACCAGTTTCTTCTTTTTCTGAAAAACCTTTGTCTTGCACTCATTATTTGATTAATAAAAGCCATAAATTGCCATTCTCTAAATCATCTATAACCTCAAACGACCTTTACAAGTTATCTACTCCAATGTCTGGATCTCACCCCTCAAATCCCATGAAAACCACAAATACTATATCATCCTCATAGACCATTACACTCACTACTCTTGGCTATATCCCCTTCACCAAAAATCCCTAGTTAAAGAGACATTCATTTCTTTCAAAGCACTTGTCGAGAAGCAGTTTCAGACTGAGATAACGACCCTATACTCCGATAATGGCCGGGAGTATATTGCGCTCCGGTCATTCCTCACAGAACACGGAATCACATATCTCACAACACCTCCACATACTCCTGAACACAATGGACTTGCAGAGCGCAAACACAGAGACCTTGTTGAGATCGGTATGACCTTACTCTCTCAAGACAGTGTTCTCAAGAACCTATGTCCCTATGCTTTTGCGACTGCCTGTTACCTCATTAATCGGTTGCCAACACCTGTTCTGTCAATGAACTCGCCGTACCAAAAGCTCTTTCAACGACAACCAAACTATCAAAATCTCAAGATTTTTGGCTGTGAATGCTTTCCGTAGCTTCGTCTTCGTCCGTAAAATTCTCATAAACTCGAAGACAAGTCCAAGTCGTGTGTCTTCCTCGGGTACTTTTTTTTTATCTCAAAGTGCCTACTTGTGTCTCGACACTTCAACAAACTGTACCTATGTCTCTTGCCCTGCGCAATTCGATGAATCCCGATTCCCATTTCGTCATCACCATCCATCACCTCTGAACCAGAAATTTCTTGGAACCCCATGATAACTCCTCTTCCTCGTAAAGCTCCATCTTTGTCAGTTCCCGAACCCATGGTGCCTTTGATCTCAGTCCTTCCCCAGTCGACGCCTCTGGTGCCGACTGTAACTCTTCAATCCGGGGAGAGTTGATGGACACGACAACACCCGATCTCAACCATCGTACACTCATGTTCTATCTTTCTCCCCCTTAATCTTTCATAACCTGCTAATAACTTAATCAGGCCCATGTCATCCATACCTGAAGACCAAAACAAAAACATATATACAACACATGCCCAAACCCAAACCACAAATCCCCAAGAAGCCCAAAACCAACCCTTACCCACAAACCCAACGATCACCACTGTATCGTCTTCCCCAAATAATACAGAAACACAATAAACCCCAAACACCCAACCTCAACTAGAGAAAATACGAACCTGATCCTAAAACAATATCCGGAAACCTAATAACTTAACGCTCGAGCCTACAACAACCTCATCTTTACCAAAATTACCAGGCCGTGCGATATGAGAAATGGTGGAACGCCTGCACATAGGAGTTCAATGATCGGCTTCAAAATCGGACATGGGATCTGGTCCCCCTGCTCTGCTTCAAAAAGTTGTTAGTTGTCGTTGGATTTTTACTAACAAATTGTGGCCTGATGGAACTCTTAACATGAAAAAGTAGAGGCTTGTTGTGCACGGTAATACACAACAATATGGTGTTGATTTTGCAGAAACTTTCAGTCTTGTGATCAAAGCAACAACCATACACACAGTTCTTGGAGTTGCAGAGAGCAAGGGTTGGCCGTTGAGACAATTCGATGTAAATCATGCCTTCTTACAAGCAAATCTTACCGATGTGGTTTACATGTCACAGCCCCTGGGTTTTGTTTATAAAGATCGCCCCAACTATGTCGGTCGCCCCAACAAAGCTATCTACGGGCTCAAACAGTCACCACCTGCGTGGTACCACGAATTGATGACTTACTTGCTAATGGCTGGCTTCAAGAACTCCAACGCCGACACATCACTCTTTGTGCTTCGCCATGGGTCTGATATTGTCTACCTCCTTGTCTACGTCGATGATATAGTTGTTACCAGAAGGAATGGAACGCTCATCAGTACCATTATTGCGGCGCTTAGAAAATGATTCTCCATCAAGGATCTAGGTGACTGAAGTTAGCCGAACAAAACAAGGACTCCATCTTATGCAGAGGAAATATATAATCGATTTCCTAACAAATATGTTGGATGCTAAACCAGTTACAACACTGTTGCCAACCTCACCGAAGCTCATTCTATTCGTTGGAGATGTCTTGAAAGATCTTGATATCACTCAAATTACCCTAAGGAGTCAATTACTCTCTCAAATAAGAGGTTCAGTTGTAGTACTCAGGGATCGAATCAACAAGGAGCTAGAAAACCAATTAAATCTAATCAGAGTGAATACGACTAGGTTGGTTTATGATTTTAAAGTAAATAGTGTAGTAATCCTAATTGATCAAGACAGTTGCTCTACTAAATTGATTGGGGTTTGAAACTTAACTGAAATATGCTAGACTTATGGTTTTTATTCAAGTATCGGGGATTATAATCCTATAGGTGCTAAACAGTTCTATGCAATGATATTAAAAAGCTCAACTACTTAATAAAAAAATCATAAGCATTTGCCTTTCTGTATGAGTCTATTAACTAGATCAATTGACCCCAAACAATTATGTTCGATCTATAGCAGTGTCGATCGATTATTCTAGAGGAATATCGATCGATACACCTTTCAATTCGTCGATTGATTATCCTATAGGGATATCGATCAACGCGCTTCTAGTTAGGCTTTATGCGAGGGTTGAGTTTCTAGGTAGCAATTCTAGAACATAAGTATTAAGAACATTATATTAATAAATATCACAACTAGCAATCCCATAGTTGGGGCTAATCTCATTAACCTATTTAAACCCTTAACCTAACAAGTGAACTACTCAGACATGTCTAAACAAATCATACCACAAGCAAGGTCAATAAACTACATAATAGATATAAAGATAATAATGGAGTTCCAATCACAAATCTCTTTGGATTTTCTCTCCAACTCTAAAAATCCTATAAAAAATTTTGCTATAAAAAGTAAGAATACAAGAAAGCTCTCTCTGCCTAAAACACCATGGCAAAGTATAAGTACTTAGGTTAAAACTTGCTAGGGGTAATTTTGTAATTTGGTGAATTTTTGGGCTTCAAGTCGGCTAGGTCACGAACTGGCCTTGAACGCTTCGGTATCGATCGATGTCACAAAGTGTTCATCGATCGATTTTAATCACTACGTGTCGACCTCATCTGTTAGTCGATATCCAACTCGGGTTATTACTCTATTTCTCTCCAAATTGCTCCAAAACATCAATTTCTTCTAAAGTACTCCTGAACTGATAAATATGCTTAAAAGACTCTATAATATTGTAATTAGATATTAAAACACTTATATACCATGGGTAAAAGTGGACTGATAAGATTTTCCACACACTGATTGTTTGATCCAAAAATGGTGTTTTTTGTAGAATCATAACAATAAAAGATTTAAGAATTGGATTCTTAAATCCTTGAGGTTTAGGAGAAATCAACAAAGAAATCGAATAAAAATAGAACATCAGAGAGATTTATTGATATGAAGATTCATTACAATGAGTGAATACAAATGTAAAGTGAATCTATAAATCCCTAAGAAGTGTTCTTAGTCTAAAAAAATGAGAAGAGAATCCTTTCTAATAAGGAGGTACCTCCTTATTTATAGGAATGTGAGAACTAGGGTTTCCTAGTGAGATGGGCTAATTCATTGTCTTAATGGGCCTTGTTGGGGGTAAAACCCATGTCCAACAGTAAGTCCCCCCATGTTCGTAGAGAGAGACGAAGTCGATCTCTGTGAATTTTACGAATAGGGTTTATTAGACAATGAAATAGACACATTCAAGCTTGTGATGGTTTAGGCGAGTTTACTTTGAACTTGTGCCTAGTAAAAGGTGAGTTTGCTTTGAACTCGTGCTTAATGAAAGACAAGTCTACTAGACTCATGCCGAGACGAAGGAGAGTTTACTGAACTCGTGCCTAGTAGAAGGAGAGATTATGTAAACTCGTGCCTAGCCAAGGATGAGTTTTTGTAAACTTGTGTCTAACAATAAGCGAGTCGATTGCAAACTCGTGCCTAATATAAAGCAAGTTCAATTTAAACGCGTGCCTAGTATACAAGTTTACCGAACTATTGCTGACCCGAAGTCTCGTGTTGAGATCGTTGTATATCGAGCAAGTTGTTGGTTTGTATGTTCGTCAGGCTATGATGATGTCGAGAAACACGCTGGCTTGTACCACTCCCGACAAGCTCGCGGCTGAGAGATCGCCATTCCAGGCACGAGGACATGATGATGGCGAGCTTTTGTTGGTTCTCTCTTTCTCTTTGGCTTAATGATCACTGGCTCACAACCAAGAAAACATGATCAGATCAAAGTTGACCAAAAGAATAGCCAAGTATTGCATAATCAATCAGAAAGCAAAAGAACTTGTTTCTACTTAGTGCTCGTGAGCTACATGGTTACACGATAATTATTAATACCATGATCTACCAGCAACAAAGCAATAACCAATCACATATCATAGCTCAAGATAAACCAAAAGAACTAATCGAGTTATGCTTCATCAATAAGCAAGAAAGAAATTTGTTTTACTTAATACTCATGAATTGCGCGTGATGACATGATAAATGTTGATTATCAATATGATAGGCTACCAACAATAAAGGAATACACGATATACGAGTCAATGTCATAAAGATTATATGAGAGTAAGCAGCTTAGAAATTGCTTAATAATTTAAACCACAAATATGATGTCTACCACACATGTGTAATTTGAAAATGATTAAAGCAAGGTGATGGTTTAATAAAAACTTATCTTTGTGGTTAAGAAGAAACAAGCGACATTTGAAAAACAGAGCTTGAGAACGTCATCACTGCGCCTCTTTTACACTTTGACGAGAAGCTGGTACACGTTACGGCAAGCTTGTCGTGGTGAGCTTCAGAGAGGAAGGTAAGGCCATGCCGACTGTGAGGGGTAAAACTCACTTCCTAGTTTAGGTTAGGTATAGATTGGGAAAAGATAATCATGGGCTGAATCCTGTTGGAACTTGTATGAATGAATACGTTGTTTATATTGATTTTTGGTAATAAAACAGTTTACAAGGATAATCGTCACGATCTAAATAGAAAGAACAATGATTGATAGAGAATGATTAAGAACAAAGTGTATTAGAGTCTTTTTCTCTTCAATGAATCGAATCCTCCCTCTCTGATCTCTTCTCTTCTTTATATAGCACTAGGTCACGTCCAACTTCTCCCGGCGAAGCCTCCAAGATTATCTCCGTGAGTTGCGGGATTCGCAACAGCTTCCTCTTGACTGAGTCTTGTACGTTCTCCCGGAGCTGTTTCTCGTTAGCTGTTTTGTAAACGAGGTCCCGAGTCTTTTGTTCGTGACCTGTTTTTATCGATAGGTAACGATTTCATTTGATTCTTGTTTGAGGGAAGGCTTTCTAATGGGCTCGTAATGCCTCATAAATGGTTTCGACTATTCAGCCCATTAATTCAGCTAACGGGCTAAATTCGGGCCCAACAGTTGCCCCCAGCTTTCGAGACAAGATCTCTTTTCTCGGAAGCTACAGCGTAACCGCCTGACCTCTTGTTCCTCGAGATAATGATTACACTCGAAGATTCGCGTGACCTTAATTCTACGGCCTGGATTTCGTTTGGTTAA
>CAKOAT010475154.1:203772-235268 GCA_932364175.1 Eruca vesicaria subsp. sativa
TGGGGAGGTGTCTCTGGGACCTCTTTTCTGGTAAGGAGGTGGCTTCTTCAGCTCCACGTCCTTTAGTTCACCAGCTACGAATTTAGCTGCCAACTGTCGTTGGAGGTCCCAGCACTCCTCGGTTGAGTGCCCTTTTCGATCGTGATAAGAGCAGTGTTTGTTCTCATCGTAGCCTTTTGTCCAGGGAGTTTTGTTTGTCCCAGCAACAGGTTTTTCTTGTTGGACTTCGTCGACAACATACGAGTGTTCTCTCTGGGTTTGATGGTTTCGGGAGCTGCCTTTTCTAGAGGGTCCTTTCGTTTCCGAGGTCTCGCCTTTCGGGTGATTCTGGGATTTCTTATGGATTTTATCCAATGCAGCTGTTTCTTCCTCCAAGGTAATGTATCTCGATGCTTTGTGAAGAGCGTCGTCGATAGTTGGAGGAGGATTAAGCGTTAGCTCGGACCAGAACTCTGATTTATACAAGAGACCTCTTCTAAGGGCTTCGATGGCCACTTGATCGTTGGGGTTTGAGAGCTTAGTTCTAACTGCTCTGAACTTCTCGATGTAGATTCGTAGCGAATCCCCCATTCCTTGCCTGAGCTTCCAAAGGTCGGCCTCAGAGGCTTGCTTAAGGATATGGGTCGAGTATTGTTTCATGAAGGCGTTAGTGAGCTGATCGAAGTTATCGATTGAGTTCGGCTCGAGGCTCGAAAACCATTCGAGAGCTGTTCCGACCAGGTTCTCAGCAAAGGTCCTGCAGTAACCTGCTTTGCATTCTTCTCGTGTGAAATGAGCTTTCACTATAGCTAAGCGGAAGGCTCTCAAATGAGCCTTGGGGTCTGAGGTCCCGTCATATTCGGGAATCCTAATTTTTCGGGTATCTCTTATGTAAGAGCTAGCGATTTTGTCTGTGAATGGGGTTCCACGGGTTTCCTCAATCAAGCTCTCGATTTCGGGAGCTGAGCTTGTTGCTTTANTGATGAGAAGATTCTTGGTGGAGTCGAGTGTTGCCGTTGTCCCAAGCGTTAGGTGGACTAAATCGCTCGTTAGCTCTAGAGCCACTTTGAGGGACGTAACCCAGGGGGTGAGCTGTGGGATCAGCTTCTGTCCTCGGGTTGTCTCGGTTAGGGGTCGCGCTTCCATTTTGGTAAGCTGAAGTCGGTGCCCTGCCTCTAGGAGGGGGATACATCCCTTCTCCGGACCTAAAGATAGGTGGCGGAGGTGGCAATCGGGTGCTGTGTTCGTGAACCCTATTGGGTGCTGAGCTAGTCGTCGCTATGTTACTTCCCATAGCACTAGTTACGGGTGGACTAAATACTGGGGTTGCCCCGGTATGAGGTGTCCGGAGAACAGGCTCTTGCCCATTATGAGCAATGCTGTTGGGGGAAAAGTTCAGGCGTCCGCGAGGGAACGTGGGTTCGGTGAGTCGATCCCGAAAGGCGATTCCTGAGCCTTGGCGTTGCGATGGCTGAGTCGTCTCAGTTAGAGATCTAGTTACCTCTTCGAACCGTTGCTGCCGGGCGGTTAGCTGTTGCAGGGTACGCTCGTTATCCTGAGCTCTTTCTACCAACTGCACCATCATTCGGCGCATTTCGGATAGCTGAGCTTCCGAATGATGCGGAGTGTGTCGGCGTTGAGGGTTTTCAGGAAGAGTAGTTCCGGTGTTGTTTCCACCGGAAGACCTTGGGTTAGCTATCCCAGTTCGGTTCGGTTGAGCGTCAGCCGGAGACTGTTGCTCGGATCGAGGGTCAGCGGGTTGAGGTTCCGGATCCTGAGGGTCCGGATCTCTTCTGTTCAGTGATCCGTCGATCTGGATCACGGGATCCGGGATGGATGGATTCGTTGCCTGGTTGGATGGATCCATTCTCAAGTTACGGAGTGAAGGATTCAATTATCTCTTCCCCACAGACGGCGCCAAAATGTGAGGGGTAAAACTCACTTCCTAGTTTAGGTTAGGTATAGATTGGGAAAAGATAATCGTGGGCTGAATCCTGTTGGAACTTGTATGAATGAATATGTTGTTTATATTGATTTTTGGTAATAAAAGAGTTTACAAGGATAATCGTCACGATCTAAATAGAAAGAACAATGATTGATAGAGAATGATTAAGAACAAAGTGTATTAGAGTCTTTTTCTCTTCAATGAATCGAATCCTCCCTCTCTGATCTCTTCTCTTCTTTATATAGCACTAGGTCACGTCCAACTTCTCCCGGCGAAGCCTCCAAGATTATCTCCGTGAGTTGCGGGATTCGCAACAGCTTCCTCTTGACTGAGTCTTGTACGTTCTCCCGGAGCTGTTTCTCGTTAGCTGTTTTGTAAACGAGGTCCCGAGTCTTTTGTTCGTGACCTGTTTTTATCGATAGGTAACGATTTCATTTGATTCTTGTTTGAGGGAAGGCTTTCTAATGGGCTCGTAATGCCTCGTAAATGGTTTCGATTCAGCCCATTAATTCAGCTAACGGGCTAAATTCGGGCCCAACACCGACCTTAAAGCTCAGAGCTTTAAAGAGGATGCTCTTCGCTAAGACCGCAACCAGCGTGACCACACCTCTTCATGTTCTTCTTCAGGCCGTGCAGATTTTGTGACGTAGAGGCAAGAGCTTGATGAGGCTATGCAGAGAACTCAGGATATTTGTTGCAGAATGACTGCGCATCTTGTTGTTTCTTTCGTTCAGGCTTGATGGAAACAAGATGACCGGTGTTGAAGATGACTAGAGCCTCGTAGAGATCGTTGAATCTGAAGCTTAACCTGAAGCATGACGTTTGACCGCATCTTGTTGTTTCTTTCCTCATGACTCCCATGATCCTTGATGACTCCAGCGGTGTGTGTATACTTTCTATCCGGGAAATGGACATCTCTTGATGTATCAATGGAGAAGATGAGTAGTAGACCGCCGAGGATCATTCCGCCATTGCTCCAAAACCTGTTTGCGGCGAGAAAATGAGATAATGCGAGATGAATCTTGTTCCTGTCCGACTCGTAACAGCATCTTGGTGTCTCCTCGGCGAACTTGCAAAAGCGTGACGAGATGGGATGACTGCCGAGAATGAAGCCGGTACAAAAGCAAGTGAAACATGAGTCTTTGAGTTTTTTCAAAGTGTGGCTTGAAGGTTAACCCGCGAAGAGTCTCATATTAGAGTTGTGAGGATGTGGCTTCCATGTCTCGTTTGATAACGGTTCTTTGAAGAAGCAAGACAGTGCAGTGAAGTCTTGGGCAACGAGATGTCACCAATCCCGAGGAAGCCTTTACCTTGGTTAAGAGACTCGCTTTTGGGAACTGAAGCTATGGTCGGCTACAACGTCATGGGAGGAGAGGTTTCCGAACCGAGTCGACTCGATGAGGGAGTCGCAAGTGAATGAGAGAGATGAGTCTCTGTAGCGGCCATTGAAGAGACCTTGGTTTGTTCTTCGGCAACAAGTTGAGAGCAGAGTGAAGCTTAAAGCTTCTAAGTTTTGTGAAATGGGTTTCTTCGCCAACAAGATCGGAGCTTTATTTGTGAAGTCGAGCTTGGGCTCCTTGTCAGAGATAACTGTATCGCCAATCTCTGCTTCGAACTCTAGAGATTATAGACTCGTTGGTATACGAGGAGAGAGAGAGAGTCCTGGGCGATGAAAGAAGAGAAACTGAGATGTTGTCTGAGTTTGGCTAATCGGGGATGGCCTTTTAGCTGGACCTTTGACCTACGCCGTTAAACCCAACCCAATCAACGCCTTTTGCTCCGCCGCGAGGGATCCATGGAGGTTAAAGCTCCGATTAAATACGTGGTGATAACGCCTCCGCCGTTTAGGTCCTTTGCCACCAGTCGGAATCGAAAACGGAATCCATAGAAGATGAAAAGAGTCGAGTTGACTCTTGATTTTTTTTTTTTTTTTTTTTTTTTTTTTTTTTTTTTAAGATCTAGGATTCTTCCCAATTTTGATTTCTTTGAAGATTGTTCTCCTTGGCCCCTCCTTCTAGCGCCAACTGTTTGATCCAAAAATGGTGTTTTTTGTAGAATCATAACAATAAAAGACTTAAGAATTGGATTCTTAAATCCTTGAGGTTTAGGAGAAATCAACAAAGAAATCGAATAAAAATAGAACATCAAAGAGATTTATTGATATGGAGATTCATTACAATGAGTGATTACAAATGTAAAGTGAATCTATAAATCCCTAAGAAGTGTTCTTAGTCTAAAAAATGAGAAGAGAATCCTTTCTAATAAGGAGGTAGCTCCTTATTTATAGGAATGTGAGAACTAGGGTTTCCTAGTGAGATGGGCTAATTCATTGTCTTAATGGGCCTTGTTGGGGGTAAAACCCATGTCCAACACTGATTCTGAGTTTTTCATGGACAGATAGGATTTTCCACGGACTTATCCTTGATTTTTCATGAACTGATAGGATTTTCCATGGACTCGTCTTGAGTTTTTCCATGGACTGATAGGATTTTCACGGACTGATCCAGGATTTTCCACGCACTAATCCTGAGTTTTTCATTAACTGATCCGGGATTTTCCATGGACCGTGAATTTTTCATGGACTGATCTTGGATTTATTGGATTTTCCATGGATTTCAATTTCTGAAAGAGGTTTGAAAACAGCAGGGACTCACAAATTTTTAAAAAAATTGAAATCATCACCTCTACAATATTGAAATCCACATATAAGAAGTCATAATCACAAAAGCAGATCATACCATATCCTAGCTTAGCAACCAAATTTATTTAACCACACACTTAGCAAATACTATCTAACAATCCCCTCAACCAACCTCATTTCTTAACATAAATAAAAGTGCAGGCTTTACCATGGTAGTATCGATCACATGATGCAAGGATTTTCAAACAAGTATCTGGATCTATAGGTAAAAGTTAGTTCATATCTTTTGTCTCTTCTAATTTCTCTCTTTAGTCAAAGTCTGCTATTATTGAATGATCATTTTGACCAAGATTGGACAAGCTTCCATGAAACAAGCCTTAATGCTGGTTGCCACCAAGTTCGGCTCACTTATTTTTGAACCTATATCTAAGAATTCATATGAAGCGAGCCTTTATGGTTGTAGCAACCAAGTCCTGTTCGAATCCTTTTTGTTGAAATCTTTATGAATCAAGCCATAATGGTTGTAGCCACCAAGTCTCGTTCTGATTCCACCTAACTAATATATATATATATATATTTATTATTTACTATTTTTTCAAAATAAACTAAAAATCTCTAGCTATATATCTAGGGTTGAAATAGAGAGAGAAAAGGTGATAAATCTACACAAGGCTTTACCATCCGGACTTGTTTGAAGAATCCAATCTCATGTATACCAAGCCCGAAGACAAGCAGTTGTGTCCGGCTTAGTGTAGGCGGTCAGCTTTGGTTCCTTCAAACAATCTAAGCAAGTGTGGATAGTTGACAAGTTGATCCACTTTAGCATCTTTAGTACTATTTGTAATCAGTAAATCTAGAATGGTGCTAAAGAGTAATTAGATAACAAGTAAAAACCAATAAGTTCATTGTCCCCTTCTTGAACTCAATAAAAGCTTTTTTTGAAAACAATTTTAATAAGACTCATAAGAAATTAATATCAGTAAACCTCCCCCCCCCCACAAACTTAAATTACAGTATCCCAGTGTAAATAAGCCGGAGTTATGGTGAATAACTAAATCATAAGAATTCAATGTAACCAGTAAGAACGATATACATGACTGGACTGAATATCGATCGATGTGTAAATGGATGTATCGATCCTTTCAGGTGATGTCGTGACAATCGATATCGACGTGTCCTAGTCGGTCGACAAGGTGGTAATCTTTCTACTTGGATCTCTTTTTTTTTTTAAATCTACAAAAAAAAAGACGAAAGTAAATACTAGTATAATAGAAAACCAAATATAAATATCTAATAGTGGGTTGCCTCCCACTCAGCGCTTTGTTATAGTCATTTAGCTTGACTTTGGAGGTATTTGAGCTAGTGTGTGGAAAAGCAACTACTCGTTGGGAAACAAGTATCCACCTCATCTCTGCTCATTCTGAACCAAGTGGCCATGAAACTTCTTGTGGCTTCATCACTTCTGGTCCATCTCTCATCCATCCTGACTATTGCATCTAAGATGTTTTGTAGCTTCTCTTGAAGGTTTTCAATGCTGAAGTTGTGCCTCCCAATCTTATCGAAAGCATATACTGACAGTTCCTTCAGTTCCTCTTGCACTGAATCTAGCATGGCCAGCTTATCATGTAACAACTTCTCTTGGTCTGGTGTAGACTTGGTATCGATCGATGCAACTGGTTTGCGTTGATCGTTGCTGGTGTTGTTCTGTCGATCGATTTGCAGGTACTCCTGTTGATATCACTCAAATTACCCTAAGGAGTGACTTTACTCTCTCAAATAAGAGGTACAACTGTAGTACTTAGGGATCGAATTCACAAGGAGCTAGAGAACCATTTAGATCTAAACAGTTATGAATAATATAGGCAAATAAGTAATAAAACAGTAAACAAACTATAAAGCAGTGAATATAGCTTGCAATAAATGTAATAGTAAACAATATGAACAAGACAATTGTTCAGCTTGGCAGAGAGTTTTTTGATGTAGGGATGGTTGTTAGATCTAGGAATTCTATTCAAGCATTGGAGATTATAATCCTATAGGTGCTAAACAGTTGTATGCATGATATTGAAGAGCTTAACAACTAACTTAAAAATCAAGCAAAGCATTCGCGTTACTAAATAAGTCTATTGACTAGATTGTTATTGACCCAAACAATAATGTATGATCAATAACAGTGTCGATCGATTATTCTATATGAATATCGATCGATACACTTTACTCAACGTCGATCGATTTCCAATGGGAATATCGATTGATGCAGCCTGTTAAGCGTTATGCGCGAGTTAATCTATACGCACTATGGACCCCCTAGATCAAGCGTTCACCTTCTCTTTAGTAAAAATTCTAGCTTCATAAGATGGATTCAAGATATCTAGGTTTGTCTAAAGGTTGTTCAAACAATCTAAACTCCTTAGATCATGTTTCTAGGTAGATAATCTAGAACATACGCATTAAAAACATCCTATTAATAAATATCACAACAAGCGATCCTACAGTTGGGGCTAATCCCTCTAACCTATTTGAACCCTAAACCTAATAGGGATTTATTTAGACATGAAGTTTGTCACAGAAATCATAGATGAATAAAATAGAATAGAATAGATAAAATATGAAAACCAACGGAGTTCCAGGAGGACTCTGATGGAGTTACTCCCTTTTCTCCTAGAACCTAGAACAAGAACAAATTAAAATGCTTAGCCGTCAACAATGGCTTACAAAATACATAAATAGGGTTTCTAGTCATCCAAGGGCATTCTGATAATTTGTGGTAACTCCTGAGCCTAAATCAGTCATAAAATATGCCCAGCCTGCGTTCTAGGATCAATATCGATCGATACAAGTGTTTCTGCATCGATCGATTTTCCCTTATCTTCTCGACAGCTTCCTCTCACGAGGCAGATTGATCACTCTTCAGTAAAACATTCACAACTTCTGCTACATGATGATGATTGACCTCAACCGGTGGCATTGGAAATCTAACTCAAATCTCTATCTTGTGTCAAAAGATGGGCAAAATATAACTGTGGGAAGGTTTCCATCCATAGCTAAACATCTGACGCGTCTGTGCAGTTTTGCACTTAAAAGGTTCCGAAAGACACCAAAATCACCATATTTCTCCAGAACGTACCTGAACCTGTAAATCCTCTAAAAATCCTCTTTAATATAATAAATAGTTATTAAAAGATTCATATACCATGAGTAAAAGTGGGTCAAAATCATGATATATCAACTCCCCCAGACTTACCCTTTTGCTTGTCCTCAAGCAAAAAAAAAAAAGACACTCTCTCTGAAGTAGCTTTGAAAACAGCAGGGATTCACAGATTAAAACTTTGAAATCATCACCTCTACAATATTGCAATCCACATCTAAGAAGTTCTAATCACAGAAGCACATTAGCAACCAAATTCATCTAGCCATCAACTTAACAAATACTATCTGACATTCCCCTCAACCAACCTTATTTCTTAACATAAAGTGCTGGCTTTACCTTGGGTCGATCACAGGATTCAAGGATTTTCAAACAAGTATCTGTATCTGCAGGTAAAAGTTAGTTCCTATCTTTTCTCTCTTATAATTTCTCTCTTGAGTCAAAATGTGCTTATATGGCATGATCATTGACCAAGATTGGACAGACTTCCGTGAAACAAGCCTTAATGGTGGTTGCTACCAAGTCATGATCACTTTTTTTTACCTATATCCAAGAATTCATATGAATTGAGCCTTAATGGTTGTAGTCACCAAGTCCCATTCAAATCCTTTTTGTTGGAATCATTATGAATCAAGCCTTAATGGTTGTAGCCACCAAATTATGTTCTGATTCCACCTAACGAAAACCTATATATATATATATGTATATTTTATAATAAATAAACTAAATATCTCTGCTTAAATATCTAGGGTCGAAAATAGAGAAAGAAAATGTGATAAATCTACGCAAGGCTTTACCTTCCAAACTTGTTTGCAGAATCCTATCCCATGTATACCAAGCCCCAAGACAAGCAGCTGTGTCAGGTTTAGTGTTGGAGGTCAGCTTTGGTTCCTTCAAACAATCTAAGAAAGTGTGAATAGTTGACAGGTTGATCCACTTTAGCATCTTTAGTATTGTCTGCAATCAGTAAATCTAAAATGGTGCTAAAGAGTGGTTAGATAACAAGCAAAATCAATAAGAACATTATCCCTTTCTTGAGCTCAGTAAAAATAGTTTTTGAAAACAATTTTAATAAGACTCACAATATAAAAAATATCAGTAAACATCTCCCAGAGTTAAATTACACTGTCACCAGTGTAAAACATCCAGAGTGATGTTGAAGAATTAAATCAAAAGGACTCAATTGAACAAGGAAGAACGATAAACCTGACCGGAAACAATATCGATCGATGTGTAAATGGATGCATCGATCGTTGCAGGTTATGTGGTGTCAATATATATCGACATGCCCTCGTTGGTCGATAAAACGGTAATTTCTCTCCTTGGATCTTTTTGTATGTAATAAAACATAATATCAGTAAACTTCCCCCATAATTAAACAACACTATCACCAGCGTTGTATAGTCTATTATCGGTGGGAGAATAAATCATAAATACTAAATTAACAAGGAAGACTACCTGAATTGGATATGAGTATTGATCAACATAGTTAAGTGGCGACCAATACTCTTGATGCTCTGTCGATCAATGCTAGCTAGCCATCGTCAATTCGTGTGGAGACTCGTACTTCCTTCCATCGGAAATAAATAAAACACAAATATAAAATAATACACTACAAGAAATGTGTGTATTAACAGCAGAATAGAATAGCGGTTTTTCGATTATGCTATGTTTGACGTACCTCCTACTTTTAGATGGCGTTTGTGAAAATGAAAATGCTATGTATGGTTGGTTCAATTTTAGTTCTGCAAACACTTTTTTAGAACGTAGTATCCATAACACTTTTAGTTTCGAAACGCTATACATAACTAAAATTGGAAATAATTGATTTTCCCTCTCACCCTTGTTTCATTTTCCCTCTCACTCTATTTTATTTGCCTCCAAAAATTCTAACCCCTAAACCTCAGACCTTAAACCCTAAACTTTAAATACAATCCATAAACTCTAAACAAAAACTTTAAACTCTTATATTAACATGAAATCAATTTAACTTGATATCTTGAAAAAAAAACTCAGAAACCTCAGACCTTAAACCCTAAACTTTAAATACAATCCCTAAACTCTAAATAAAAACTTTAAACTCTTATATTTAACATGAAATCAATTTAACTTGATATCTTAAAAAAAAACTCAGAAAATTAATGTCAAATCTTAAATCAATACCCCCAAACTTTTAACCTTCAAACCATGTACTCAAACTCATATTTTACACTCTAAACTTAAAAACTATATCAAATTAATCATATATCCTAAACCATAACTGAAAATCTAAAAACCAAATTTTTTACTACTCAACTTCAGTTCTAAAACTTAAAATCTTAAATCTAAACTGAAAACATTATGTTGTACTTTACATAAATATATACACTAAACTCTAAATTGCAAACCTTAATTTCAAATTTCAAACTTAAATCCTCTAGTTCTTAAAATCTAAACTCTATTTCATATATCCAAATCTAAATCACTGAATTATAAAATTTAAATGCTTTTTAAAAATAAATTTTATTTTCGAAAAATATCATAAATATATTTTATATTAAAACAAAAAATAAATAGAAAACAATGTTATTAAAAAAATAGGAACCAAATACAAATATATGATTGGTCAACACAAAGTGGCCAATCACAAAGAAGGGCGGAGATCATGCTTTGTGTATACTCAACCATTGATTAAACTTTTTTTAAGGGTCCAGATTGATCCATCCTACCTCTTCTCATCTCTCTCTCTCTCGATTTTGTTTTCAGATCCAAAAAATTTCAAAGGGTTAGACCACGTCCAACGCCAGATCCTTATGGATCCTTAGCGGGGTGTTCTGTGGGAACCGAAATCCACCTACTGTCAATAAATCGTAAAAAAGGAAACTTCGGGAAAACCCTAAGTTTCCAGAGGAACCGGCTATCTGCAAAACCGCACAACGAAGATTAAGAAAACGATAAATTTAGAATTTAAAAGAGAACAAACGAAATTGAGAGCAAAGAGGTTCTTATTCCGAATCTGCGTAAGAACTGGTACAAAAAGAGTAGCCGAAAAGTCTAAGAACGAAAAACCCTAATTGAGACACAGCTCGCTAACAGAAAACGGAAATAATCCTAAATGCTAATTTTGGTGGTGAGAGCTCTGAAAATCGTCGTGTCCCAGCTTCTGCCCTATGCCTCCTGCTTATATACTCCTTCTTAGGCGGTTTTTGTCTTTCCATTTCGCCTGAAACCGAATATATCGGGAGCTTTCCATTTCTGTCGATCCTTCCTTTTCTTCCGCGGAAATCTTCTATTTATCTTCAAACTTGCCTTTTGTCTTCTGACTGCGAGTAAACCATCAAAACGTTATCGTATCTTCGGGTTTGATTTTGTTAATATCGCGAGATGGGGTTTTATCGTGTTTTAGGACCTTTCGGGCCGTTTTACGATAAAAACCGTTTACGACTTTATACGAGACCGTTTCCTGATCTGATGCCGTTTTTACGATTTTCTCGACGTTTTTTTATTAAAAACGTGTTTTTTATGATCTTAATGAAAAATCTCGGAAAAATCGTATAGTTTAGGCGATATTCGGTGTCTTGCTTAACCGTTACCGTTTTATACGATTTCTTCGAGTTCTTTTCGAGAAAGCGGAGTTTTACGGTTTTTATCGTAGAATTCGAACAACAAGTCGGATCGAGACGAAAAGAGAGACATTTCGGCCGTGGTTCAGAATGTGACCGTGTCGAAGGACGTAAGTTTCGAATCAGGAATGCGGGAGATCCGGGAAATCTCTAGTTCGCCTGCTGGCGAACTAGTCGGGGAGTTCCTAGTTCGCCTGCTGGCGAACTAAGCCAGCTTGGCTTAGTTCGCCAGCAGGGGAACTAGTTGGAAGCTTCTAGTTTGCCTGCTGGCGAACTAAGCCAAGCTGGCTTAGTTCGCCAGCAGGCGAACTAGTTGGGGACCGTGTAGTTCGCCTGCCGGCGAACTAGTCGGGGAGCCTCTAGTTCTCCTGCTGGCGAACTAGTCGTGACTAGTTCGCGTTTTGCGGCGGTTTCAGTTTTTCGCGGTTTGTAAAACGATTTCTCGAGTTTTATAAAACGATTCTCGAGTTTTATAAAACGATTCTCGAGTTTTATAAAACGATCTTCGAGTTTTATAAAACGATCCTCGAGTTCTATAAAACGATCTTCGAGTTTTATAAAACGGCTTCTCGAGTTTTATAAAACGATCTTCGAGTTTTATAAAACGATCTTCGAGTTTTATAAAACGATCTTCGAGTTTTATAAAACGGCTTCTTGAGTTTTATAAAACGATCTTCGAGTTTTATAAAACGATCTTCGAGTTTTATAAAACGGCTTCTGGAGTTTTATAAAACGATCTTCGAGTTTTATAAAACGATCTTCGAGTTTTATAAAACGGCTTCTCGAGTTTTACAAGGCGATCCTCGAGTTTTATAAAACGATCTTCGAGTTTTATAAAACGCCTTCTCGAGTTTTATAAAACGATCCTCGAGTTTTATAAAACGATTTCCGAGTTTTATAAAACGACTTCTCGAGTTTTATAAAACGATCTTCGAGTTTTATAAAACGATCTTAGAGCTTTATAAAACGACTTCTAATTTTATAAAACGACTTCTAAGACTTTATAAAATTATTCTCAGACTTTATAAAATTATTCTTTTTGTATTTTAGCGGGGAATTTTGGCTATTGATTCCGTCGTACCGATTTTGACCCCAACAGTTAGCCCCCCAGCTCGTAAGAATCGTGGGGTTCTTGCGAGTGGATTGAGCTTGTTTGGCGAGTTTGGTAGAATTAGGCGGAACTTTAATGGCCAAAAGTCCAAGGGTGAATAGTAAAATTCTTCCCTATAAGTATATGGAATGAGTTTCTCAAGTTATTCACTCATTTTCCATAACTTGCCTAAGACTCAAGAAGTTCTCTCTCTACTTCTTGCTTTGGATCCCTTCTCTTTTGATCGTCCAATATGTCTTCCGGATGGAAAGTTTCAGATCATGCTCATGCATCTATCTTTGATCCGAGCGACCTTGATACCTCGAGAGATTGTCCTCTTCCCAGCCCGATCTTTCAACGTTCTTTCTCGACCGAGGAGAAGTTTTCAGAATATTGTTTAGCCTTGAAGGCCGCGAAGGTGCCGCCTTCGAGTTTTTGGGTTCAAAAGAAGGATAAACCTCGGAGGAGGGCAGTTGGTCCTAGTGCGAGCACTGCCGATTCCCTCAGAGATATGAGGAATCTCCGTGAAATTCCTGAGTCAGTCCAGTTTTGCTTTCCTGTCCCAGGCCAGGATGTCGAGAATCCGCCCCCAGGTTATTTTTCATGCTATGAAGCCTTTCTGTTAAACTGTCAGCTATGGTTCCCTATTCCTCGAGCCATTGTCGAGTTTTTGGATAGATTTGGCGTAACGTTCGGCCAACTACGTCCTGGCGGGTTACAACACCTCGTCGGGATTTTGGTGTTAGGCTATGAGCGCGGGATGTCCCTTAATGCGGACTATCTTTCGGCCATGTTGACATTCAAGGGAAGAAATGACAGCTTTTATTTAGCTCCTCGGCGGGAAATGACGGTAATCGGTGGGCTTGCCTCGAATGATCATGGTTGGATCGAGCGATTCTTCTATGTCAAAATCGACAGCGCGTCCGTGGAAGAGGGCAGTATTTCTTTGTTCAGGACCGCGTAGGCGACCACTTGTATTCTATTGACGCGATCTCCATATCCGTATATGTATAGGTTTTAACTCTTTTCGCATGTTTTGCAGTGCATACCCTCCACAGGCCGCTGCTCGAGGATTTCCCAGAGGTCATGAATCTTCTTCGTGATGGCCCACTTCATTGGGGATACTTTTCTCCGAAAAGGGTTCGTCGCGCCGTTGCCTATTATTCATCTGGTTTTTCTCGCGATAGTCATACTGAGTTTGAGGCGGGTGATGATGCAGAAGAGAGGGAGAGATCTAGATCTCCGCAGGACAGAGAAGTTCCGATTGGTCGTAGTCAAGCATTCGACGGCGATATCAATATCGAAGACCTTATTGACTTTTCGGCCTCCGAGTTTGACCCAACTGAGACGTCACCCCGAGGGCCGGCCGACACGCCGTTTGCGAAGGCGTCGAGGATTTTCAACAAGGTTTGTCTATTCTTTTGTCACTATGTATATATATCGTTTTTTTTATAAAGGATGATTTTTCCGTTTTACAGGGTCTTCGTGTTATGAGCGAAGCGGTGAGCGTGAACAGCGCGGAACTTCACAGAGCCGAATCTAGGGCTGCAGCGGCGGAGGCAGAGGCTGTTCGTATCCGAGAGGAGATCGATGCCAGTTTCTCTCGCGCCCAGGATTTAGCTGTAAGGGAAGCTACTCGTGTGAGAGAGGAGTATGAAGCGGAATCTCGTCGAAGCTTAGAGCTTTCCAATGTGATGGTTCACCGTGCTCGTAGAGCGGAAAAAAGAGAGATTTCTGCGGAGTTCATGGCTCGCCGTGAGCGGTTCGTAACTCTTTATGTGGAATTTGAAGATGTGCAAAGGGCGAATGGCGATTTCCGCGAGTGCCGGGGCGTAGCCGGGGGTTTGCATCTTACCCAAAAACCGGACTATTCGTATGAGGTTGAGGTTGCGAAGCAGACAGCGCGTTTGGCTAAGAGAGAGAAGAAGAAGAATGAGTTCGTCAATCCCGGGAAGCGTATGTGGGATCAGTGGAGTCCCATTGTGGTGTCGCCGGATTCGGTCGAGGTTGGACCTGGGATTTCGGATGTGGATGGTGAAGTTGATCAGTCTGCGTTCGATGACTTCAATGTGTGATGTTATTGTTTTTTTTATTTCGTCGTTGTTTTTCCGGGACTGGCCGTTGGTGGCTTTGAATCCCTACCGCTGGGCGGTGTGTACTTGAAGTCTTTCTAATAAGAAAATATTTTCTAAGTATGAAATTTGTGTTTTGCTTTAGATGTAGAGGGAAGAATACGAGCTGTCATCTCGTATCTAACTCTTTGGTGTAAATCGTCCAATTGGTTAACTCAGGAGGTTTCGATTTTCGCGAGTGTTTAGATGTGGGAGAAGAGACATGCCTTTAGGATCTCGATTCATGCCTTGAGACGTTAGCGACCAGTGTACTGGGTTTATGGCAAGACCTAGGTTTACTTTTGGATTGAGGCTATGCGATGACTAGTCGGCTTTCGTTTTGCCCGTTGCGATTTTAACCTTATTCCATACCGATTTAGAATCCGCGATAGGTTCTCGGCTTATACGATTCGTATGGTTGGAATCGAGCATCTCACCAGGAACAATTTCTAAGTTGCCCGGAAGTGCTGACCAAAAATTTGCATTTCTTTTATAGCGCGCTATTTTATCCTAGTCGGATGTATGCGGACCGATAAGTCGATGCGTTTGTTTAGGACGGCTAGCGTGCTCGACGGGGCCAATCGCCGAGCGTTCGTGTTTTTATAGTCGCGGACGGACTTGGGGAAATATTTTTCTTGAGAGTTTAGGCGACGTCTCGCCAGTTCTTTCCGAAAATATTTTGGTATGCAAGTTTTATTAAAATGATTAAGTAGTTGTTATTGCGGAAGCGATTTTCCGGATGTTTGGAATTTTTTGCGTTTTCGATAGTAGCGGAGATATTCTAACTTTGTCTTTATTAAAAAGTTTGAAATTTTTTCGATTACAAAGCGAAAATTTGTTTTTTTAAAAAATTTGGGAGTATACGAATGCTCGTATACTCACCCACTCCCCCCCCCCCCGTTTTGGAAGGGGGGGATAGCTGAACTCGTCTTTAGGCGAGCTGCCTACGTATTCCTTTCGGAAATAAAGCCATCTCGTAGTTCTGATTGTTTGCGCGAGTATGCTTACTCGGCTGTCGCAGACTCCTCGATCACTTTAGTCGCTGGATCGTCTTGGTCCGGGTTTGTCTCTTCCGGTTGGGTAGAAGCGATGGGTGCGGGAACTTTTGGTTTCTCGACTGTTGCTTGCTTTGGGTCGTCTTCTGCGGGCGGTGGCATGACCTTTGCCCGTTTTGGTTTCACAATTGCTACCGCCAATTGCCTCAGCTTATGTTCGGCCTGGAAGCATGATCGCGATTGTCTTTGGCATCCCCAAATTGCTGCGACTCCCGTAGGTGTTGGGAATTTGATGCCTAAGTGATATGTTGACAGAACCGCCTTCATGGAATTTATCCAAGGCGTTCCCATGATCACGTTGTAGATAGCCGGGAAATCGACTACCGCGAAGTTAACGATTTTCGTCACTTCTTTTGCGGCAACCGGTAGTCGGATTGATCCCAGGGTCATCGACGTCTCGCCAGAGAAACTGGTCACAGTTTTGGAATTGGCTCGACTTTCGAGAGGTCTATTCCCATGCGTGCTAGCGTGTTGCGGAAGATCACGTTGACGGTACTTCCGGTATCGACCAAGATTCGAGCAACTTCTAAATCGCTTATCTCTAAGTCGATGACAAGAGGATCGGCGTGAGGTTGGTCGATTCCGCCGGTTTCAGCATCGTCGAATGAGATCACCCCTTTTGGAGAGTCATCCGTCGGCACCTTCCAACTCGAGCCGGTTTCGGTTTTTGCGTTGGTAGGATTTGATAGACGTGAAGTTGTCGTTATAATATTGCGATTCACCGATAATCATGTTGATTTTTCGGCGGTTAGCGTCGTTACTTTTCTTGTCTTGCCTTCGTCCACGTTTTTCGCCTGACTGGTTTCCCTGAGGCAGAGTTTCCGCTCGTGCGTTCCTGTCGTTCTTCGGAAGGCGATCCGAATCGCGTATGAGATCCTTGACACTGGATATCTCGGAGAGTTCTCCCGCGACCAATTTTGCGGCAAGTCTGGCGCCGAGAACTTTACAGTTCACGATGGAATGCCCACGGGTTTGGTGGAAGTCGCAGAAAGAATTCTCATCGTAATTCGAATTTCTCGTCCACGTGTTACCCGTGGTCCGCCCTTGCTCCGATCCAGAGTTGATGGCGTAGTTGTGCGCCCCTTGGAGATCCTGACCCTCGTGATGGACGAATTTGTCGTTACGGGAATTCCTCTTTTTCTGCTTCTGCTCGGACGCGTTATCCTTTGCGGACGTTTTCGTCGGCTTATGCTTCTCGGACAGGATTTTAGTCTCCTCCTCGATGGTTATGTAATCGGTAGCCTTGTGGAGCGCGTCCTGGATCGTCCGCGGCTTTTCGAGAGTTATCCACTTTCGGAATTTCGATTATTACCAAAGCGATTTCCTTAACGCGTCGATGGCGGCTTTGTCGCTAATTCCGCTAACCCTAGCCATGACGAGTTTGAACCTACTCATGAAATCGTGGGTTAATGAACATCGAGTATTGCTTCAGGAATTCCGAAGCCAGTCGGCGGAAACTTCCGATCGAATTTCGCCTAAGTTTGGCGAACCATTCGAGCGCTGCTCCTTATAGGTTTTCGACGAAGAGACGGCAGTAGCCTGCGTCTTTTTCGTAGTCCTTGAGCTTGGCTCGTCCCATGGTGATCTGGAATGCCTGTAGGTGCTCTTTGGGATCAGACGTCCCGTCGTAAGTTGGCACCTTTAGTTTTCCAGGATCGGGCAGCTTGACCTCGGTGATGTAAGCCGTGAATCGCGTTTTCCGAGATTCGTACAGTAGCTGATGAATCTGAGATTTCACTGCTTTTACCGCTGTGGCCGTTTTAGTGATGTATTCGCGGAGATCGCGAATCTCGGTCAGATTGCCAGCAGTTTTCCGACCTTGTCAGCGTTTGCTGCGAGTAACCGGAGATCGCTCCTCGGCAGTTTTTGCGTATTGCGCGAAGTTGAGTTCCTCCTCGTCTCCGGTAAGAGAACGTTCGGGAGAAGACTCCGGTATAGGACTTCGAGTTTTTTCTTCTCCTAGGATGGACGTCAGCGTCTTCGTCTGATGAATCGGCCTGGTCGCTTGTCTCCAGGTTAACCCTTTCGATGACGTCGCCCTCGGTCTCCTGTTTGCGAGTAGGAGGTTTCTCCGATTCGTTTAGCGTCGCGTCAGGGTTATCTTTTCCGGAATCCTTTTTCGGTAATTTACCCTGCTCGGTTCTGGGACGATTTGTAGGAGCGCCGAAATCGAGCCTCCTTCCGCGGATCTTAGTAGTTCCGCGGGGGCGAATCGCTTGGGTTTTCGCGGTTAGGGTTTCGACCCGTTTTGCGAGCGAACCGATGAGCTTGTCTTGCTCTTCCGATTTTTTGTTAAACTCGGAAAGCATCTTTTCGATGGTCTCGGCGTTAGCGTTTGTAGCGTTGGCCGCGGACGCATCTTGTGGTGGTGGTGTTTCAACGTTGTCTCGTTCGTTCCGAGTTTTGTTGTCACCGGTCATCGTTTCTTCGTTGGACATGTTGCGGCTTCGGTGTAAGATAGATCCGACCCCCCTCCTTTTAGCGCCAAACTGTGGGAACCGAAATCCACCTACTGTCAATAAATCGTAAAAAAGGAAACTTCGGGAAAACCCTAAGTTTCCAGAGGAACCGGCTATCTGCAGAACCACACAACGAAGATTAAGAAAACGATAAACTTAGAATTTAAAAGAGAACAAACGAAATTGAGAGCAAAGAGGTTCTTATTCAGAATCTGCGTAAGAACTGGTACAAAAAGAGTAGCCGAAAAGTCTAAGAACGAAAAACCCTAATTGAGACGCAGCTCGCTAACAGAAAACGGAAATAATCCTAAATGCTAATTTTGGTGGTGAGAGCTCTGAAAATCGTCGGGTCCCAGCTTCTTCCCTATGCCTCCTGCTTATATACTCCTTCTTAGGCGGTTTTCGTCTTTCCATTTCGCCCGAAACCGAATATATCGGGAACTTTCCATTTCTGTCGATCCTTCCTTTTCTTCCGCGAAAATTTTCTATTTATCTTCAAACTTGCCTTTTGTCTTCTGACTGCGAGTAAACCATCAAAAAGTTATCGTATCTTCGGGTTTGATTTCGTTAATATCGCGAGATGGGTTTTTATCGTGTATTAGGACCTTTCGGGCCGTTTTACGATAAATAACGTTTTACGACTTTATACGAGACCGTTTCCTGATCCGATGCCGTTTTTACGATTTCTCGACGTTTTTTTATTAAAAACGTGTTTTTTATGATCTTAATGAAAAATCTCGGATAAATCGTATAGTTTAGGCGATATTTGGTGTCTTTCTTAACCGTTACCGTTTTATACGATTTCTTCGAGTTCTTTTCGAGAAAGCGGAGTTTTACGGTTTTTATCGTAGAATTCGAACGACAAGTCGGATCGAGACGAAACGAGAGACATTTCGGCCGTGGTTCAGAATGTGACTTTGTCGAAAGACGTAAGTTTTGAATCGGGGATGCGGGAGATCCGGGAAATCTCTAGTTCGCCTGCTGGCGAACTAAGCCAGCTCGGCTTAGTTCGCCAGCAGGCGAACTAGTCGGGGAGTTCCTAGTTCGCCTGCTGGCGAACTAAGCCAGCTTGGCTTAGTTCGCCAGCAGGCGAACTAGTTGGAAGCTTCTAGTTCGCCTGCTGCGAACTAGTCGGGGACCGTGTAGTTCGCCTGCTGGCGAACTAAGCCAGCTTGGCTTAGTTCGCCAGCAGGCGAACTAGTCGTGACTAGTTCGCGTTTTGCGGCGGTTTCGGTTTTTCGCGGTTTTGTAAAACGATTTCTCGATTTTTATTAAACAATTCTCGAGTTTTATAAAACGATTCTCGAGTTTTATAAAACGATCTTCGAGTTTTATAAAACGGCTTCTCGAGTTTTATAAAACGATCCTCGAGTTTTATAAAACGATCTTTGAGTTTTATAAAATGGCTTCTCGAGTTTTATAAAACGATCTTCGAGTTTTATAAAACGATCTTCGAGTTTTATAAAACGGCTTCTCGAGTTTTATAAAACGATCTTCGAGTTTTATAAAACGGCTTCTCGAGTTTTATAAAACGGCTTCTCGAGTTTTATAAAACGATCTTCGAGTTTTATAAAACGGTATCTGGAGTTTTATAAAACGATCTTCGATTTTATAAAACGATCTTCGAGTTTTATAGAACGGCTTCTCGAGTTTTATAAAACGATCCTCGAGTTTTATAAAACGATCTTCGAGTTTTATAAAACGGCTTCTCGAGTTTTATAAAACGATCCTCGAGTTTTATAAAACGATCTTCGAGTTTTATAAAACGACTTCTCGAGTTTCATAAAATGATCTTCGAGTTTTATAAAACGATTTTAGAGCTTTATAAAACGACTTCTAATTTTATGAAACGACTTCGCGGACTTTATAAAATTATTCCTTTTGTATTTTTGTGGGGAATTTTGACTATTGATTCCGTCGTACCAATTTTGATCCCAACATGTTCAATGTTGGTGGGCATTGTTTAATAATAAAGCCCAAGATCGGTGGAAGGATTAATCCTTAGGTGAGGACTGCAAGGATCAAGTCCTTAACCACGTGGAAGCATCTGGGCCGTCGGTTCACAAGAAGTGTACCGGTAGATGGAAAAAAAAAATTATTTGCTTTCGTTTCTGAGAAAAAAAAGAAACTTCTTCTCCTCTGGCGAGAAAGAAGGCGAATCGACGACGCTGTGGTGAAGGAGGTAAATCGGAGCATCTAACCTCCAATATTTTAGTTATCGAGTTCATGCATGTTGATATCTGAAGGTTTCGTGTTGTATCGGGGGGTTTTAATCGAGTTTCTGATTCAAATCGATTTGTGTTTTTTTCTGGGATTTAGGTTTTCGTCTAGATTTGAGTTCATGCATGTTGATATCTGAAGGTTTCGTTGTTTTAGGGTTAACCTCTTCGCTTTTTTGAAGATTTTGGGTTTGTAATTGATTTGGGGATTTGGTATTGCTGTGATATAATTTGAATCTAGATTCGGTTGTTTGTTGTTTTAGGTCTGTATTGTGGGTTAATAATACGATTAGGGTTTCAAATGGAGTGGTGATTGATTTGTAAATAGATTAACGGTTTGGGTTTGATTTAGAAATCATTTTAGGGGATGTGATTGATGTCTAATTCGATTAAGAGTCTAAATCTGATTATTTATGTTGGATAATCAATCTGCCAAACAGAGGAAACGTGTATATATCGAACGAAACCGTGAAGAGGGCCATAACCGACTCTGGAATGACTACTTCTCTGAGGACCCTACATTCCCGGCTCATTTATTTAGACGGCGTTTCCGCATGAACAAGGAAGCATTCATGTGTATTGTTGATCGCCTCTCTGCAAATGTTCCATTCTTTCAAGAAAGAAGAGATGTTGTTGGAAGGTTCGGTCTATCTGGACTACAGAAGTGTACAGCAGCTCTCCGTATGCTCGCTTATGGTTGTGCGGCTGACGCCGTTGACGAATATCTCCGCCTTGGTGAAAGCACAGCCCTCTCGTGTTTAAGCAATTTCACAGAAACCGTAAACAGTTATTTGGAGATGATTATCTACGAAGACCAACTCCAGAGGATCTTCAACGACTACTCAATATTGGAGAGATACGCGGCTTTCCTGGGATGATAGGAGTTATTGACTGTATGCACTGGGAGTGGAAAAATTGCCCAACCGCTTGGAAAGGACAATACACACGTGGGTCAGGGAAGGCAACAATTGTCTTGGAGGCTGTAGCTTCACAAGATCTTTGGATATGGCACGCTTTTTTTGGTCCTCCAGGTACGTTAAATGATATTAACGTCCTCGATCGGTCACCTGTTTTTGATGACCTTTTACAAGGTCGAGCTCCAAGGGTCCAGTACATGGTCAATGGACACCAATATGATTTGGCGTACTACCTCACGGACGGCTTATATCAAAAATGGTCAACATTTATCCAATCTATCTCACGCCTTCAAGGTCCTAAGGCTGATCTATTTGCCAAAGTTCAAGAAGCAACGCGAAAAGATGTGGAACGTGCTTTTGGGGTATTGCAGGCCCGATTTGCGATAGTGAAGAACCCGGCAGTTTTGTGGGACAAGAGACAAATAGGGATGGTTATGCGAACTTGTATCATACTGCATAATATGATAGTAGAAAATGAACGCAATGGCTACACTCAGTATGATACATCCGAATTTGAAGAAGGAGAATCGAGTAGAGGTTCCCAGGTGGATATGTCATATTCTACCGAGATTCCTTCAAATCTCGGTAATCTGCGTGGCATACGAAATCATGTTCGTGATCAGCATATACATGAACAACTTAAGTATGATTTGATCGAAAATGTTTGGAACAAGTTTGGTAATGATGAAGATGTTTAGTTATTGTATGTTTAAAATTGGGAAAATTGTCATTTAAATCACGAACTTTCAAATTTGGTTGAAAAAAAACATGAACTTTCCCTTGAACCATTTAAAGCACCAACTTAGTTTGAATAGCCATTTTAAACCTCAATTTAGTTTGACTAAACCAAATTAAGCACGACGTTAATTCGGTTAATGGATTGATTAAACGGTGTTAATCTCCGTCTCTAATCTTCCGTTAAGTCCCCGTTAAGTCCAAACGACGTCGTTTTAAAATTTTTAAAAATATTGTATCCAAAGGGAATCGAACCCATGACCGAAAGGAAACTCATTTTGGAATCAGAACCACTAGACCACTTGCAATTTTCTTAACTTAAATGAATACTAATATATATTATTATGAAATCTCCAAATCATTTTCTCCCACCCTAAATGATTTTATAAATATTAAAACTTATAAATAACTTAATAATTAAAAAATTGCGTGAATATTATTAAAAATATTAAAACTTATAATAATTATTAAGTTATTTATAAGTATTATTAAAAATATTAAATAACAAAATATTTTAATCATTAAGTATTATTGAATATTCAAATTTTTGTTATTATACGTAATAATTAATTATTCAATAATACTCAATAATTAAGTATTTATTAATTATTGAATAAAATTATTTAATTATTAATTATTATTGAATAATTAATTATTAAGTATAATAACGAAAATTTAAATAATTAATAATAGTTAATGATTAAAATTTTTTGTTATTTAATATTTTTAATACTACTTATAAATAACTTAATAATTATTATAAGTTTTAATATTTTTACTAAAATTAACTATTTTTTTAATTATTAAGTTATTTATAAGTTTTAACATTTATAAAATCATTTAGGGATTTAGGGTGGGAGAAAATGATTTTGAAGTTTCATAATAATATCTATTAGTAATCATTCAAGTTAAGAAAAATGCTAGTGGTCTAGTGGTTCTGTTTACAAAATGAGTTTCATTCGGTCACTGGTTCGATTCCCATCGGATGCAATGTTTTTTAAAATTTTAAAACGACGTCGTTTGGACTTAACGGAAGATTAGAGGCGGAGATTAACACCGTTTAATCAATCCGTTAACTGAGTTAACGTCGTGTTTAATTTGGTTTAGTCAAATTAAATTGAGGTTTAAAATGGCTATTCAAACTAAGTTGGTGCTTTAAATGGTCCAAGTGAAAGTTCATGTTTTTTTTCAACCAAATTTGAAAGTTCGTGATTTAAATGACAATTTTCCCGTTTAAAATTAATCTTTCAATAAATAAAATTTTAAAATTTTTCTTTTTACAAATTTAAAAAAAAAAAAAGTTAAGGACTCCAGACACGGTAACACGATTGGAGGATAATTTGTGGTTAGGATCCCTAAATATTCTGAAAAAAGTATTTTATCCATAAGGACTCCAAAGACTCACAAAACTCATCTTCTCTCTCTCGTACTTCTTCTGTAAGTGACTCATCTTCACCATCGTGTCTGTCACTCAATATCCTACTCCATACAGATGCATGGAGGTCACGAGACAACAACAGAAGAGAAGCATCCCATCTTCTCCATGGCTCTTTATCTCTTTCTCTCTCTCTCAATGGCTCTTTGTGTCTTTCTTAGTGTCCAGCAATGGCGGAGACTGAACCGTTACGCCTCCTCTCTGTTATGTGACGAAGTGACGTCTCCATTACTACCTACCATGTGCTTCTGTGTGTCACCTCGGATGTTGTGGTCGCATGTGCATCAACACCTCGTGCTTCCCTTGCCACCTACCATGCCAGGCAGGGACACCACGTCCTTATCTCATAGATAAGGCCATCTCGAGCTTCTCGGTGCATTCGACTGATTTCAATCCTTCCGGCGAATTTTCGATCCGTGATCTGTCCCGAATATTTTCTACGCCCGTTCTGATGATCTGAATATTTTTATTAAATTCCAGATGATGTCTGAACTTGATAGGAAATATTTCCCGAGCCTTTCGGCTTCCTCGAGAAATTTATAATATCCAAATTAGGGTTTTTCTTCAGTTTCGGTTTTCCCGTCGTGCTTCGATCCCGTCGTGCTTACTTCCCGTCCTGCTTAATTCCCGTCCTGCTTCCGACTTATAATGTCTTCAGAATAATAACTTACTGATATGACGATTTTCTGTGAAAACTTCGTGGTTAAGAAACGTCGGGTTTCAAAAACGTCGAGCTTCTAAAACGTCGTGCTTCCAAAAATGATAAACTTCCAAAACGTCCGTCTGATCAATCTAACACTTTGTCAAACCATGGTCGAGCAGCTTAATCGACTCATGGTTCTCTCACGATCAATTCTTCGACTTTTTCGACCATTTCACAGATCGAAACTTCCCGATCGCCCGCAACTCGACCACCAAAAAGATACTTGACCATAAATTTTATTTTTTTTATACGGGTTCCTACATTCTCCCTCCCCCCTTAATAGAATTCGTCCCCGAATTCTAAGGTACTGAGGGGCCTCCTTCTTCCATCACAACATCCTCTCTGAAGTATTGGCTGACATGTACATTGATGAAATTGTGAAGCTACATGGTGTACCTTCAAACATCGTCTCAGATCGTGACCCTAGGTTCACAGCAGCATTTTGGGAAGCACTACAGGAGGCCTTGGGAACGAAACTGTTCAGAAGCACTGCGTTCCACCCAGAGACAGACGGCCAAACGGAGAGAACCATTCGGACCATCAAGGACATGCTACAGATGTGTATCCTCGATTGGGCAGGAAACTGGGAGAAGCATCTACCGTTGGTCGAGTTCTCGTATAACAACAGTTATCATTCAAGTATAAAGATGTCACCCTATGAAGCACTGTACGGAAGGCCATGCAAAACACCTTTGTATTGGACTGGTGTGGGAGAAAGAAGAATGTTTGGATCACCAATCGTTCAGGAGACCATGATTAAGCTGGAGACGATTCAAACCAATATGAAGAAGGCTCAAGACCGTCAGAAGAAGTACGCCGATCAATCAAGTGAGAGAGGTAACTTTTGAGATAGGAGATTGGGTCTACTTGAAGGTCACCGCACAAAAAGGGAAAGACAGATTTGGCAAGGTCGGGAAACTCGCGGTTAGGTTCATTGGTCCATACAAGATCATTGGGAAGGTTGGTGAGGTAGCATATCGATTGGACCTGCCTGATGATATGCATCTACATCCGGTTTTCCATGTTTCCATGCTTCGGAAACATATACGTGATCTAAGTGCTGTGGAGCCCGAGAGAATTGAAGAGCTAAGGACAAATCTCACTTATCCAGAAGGACCAATCAGAGTAGGGGAAAGGCGTATTAGAAGACTGAAGAATCGAGAGATTGCCCAAGTGCAAGTATTCTGGGGAAAACAAAACAGAATTCATGTCACTTGGGAGGATGAAGCAAGATTCAAAATTATCCGTAAACCGCATCGGCAACAAGTGTGTAACCTTGGTTAACCTATCCACAATCACCCATATTGAGTTGTTCGATCTACCTGGAGCAGTGGGTAATCCAATGATGAAATCCATGGAAATCGAGTCCCATTTCCATTGAGGTATCGGAAGACTCTGTAACAATCCTCCTGGTACTTGATGCTCGGCTTTAACTTGTTGACAAGTTGCACATTGTGCAACCCATTGCGCTACCGCTCTCTTCATGCCCGACCAATGATAGTATCTTCTCACATCTTTATACATCTTCGAACTTCCAGGATGGATACTAAGTAAGGAATGGTGTGCCATCCTTAGTATCTCATCTCTCAGCCCTTGCCTTTTAGGAACCGTGATCCTTCCATTAATTAGCAAGGTTCCATCTTCCGCCAAGTAATATCCAGCACTATTTGGTCCAGCTTGCCCTCTGAGATCTTCAGCAATCTTCTGCAGTTTCTCATCATTTAGTTGTTCTTCTCGAATCTTTTGAATCAAACTGGCCTGGTTCACTGCTTGTACTCCCAATGGTTCGCTTGTCTGTCCTTCTAAAGCGACCAAATTCACTTGTTTCAACTCTTGGTTCAACAGCTCCACTTCTTTTTTTTTAAATCCGCGTCCATCTTCCTTCGACTTAAGGTATCCGCAACAACATTCGCTCTACCTGGATGGTAATGAATCATTAGGTCATAGTCAGCCACAAACTCCATCCACCTACGCTGATGCAGGTTGAGTTCTGGCTGGGTGAAGAGGTATTTAAGACTTTCATGGTCCGTGTATACCTTTACTTCTTCTCCGTACAAGTACGATCTCCAAATTCGCAAAGCAAATACTACAGCCGCTAACTCCAAGTCATGTGTACTGTAGTTATCTTCATGCTTCCTTAGTTGTCGTGAAGCATATGCAATGACTCTCCCATCTTGCATAAGCACACAACCTAACCCAACTCGTGAAGCATCTGTGTATACCGTGTAAGGTTTACCTTGCTCGGGCAAAGCTACCACTGGTGCAGTGGTGAGAGCTTCCTTCAACGTCTTGAATGCATTCTCTGTTTCTTCCATCCATATGAAAGGTACTCCTTTACCGGTAAGTTTAGTTAAAGGCTTTGAAATGGAGGAAAAGTTCTTAACAAACTTCCGATAATAACCCGCAAGTCCGAGAAAACTCCTCACTTCTGTCACAGAGGTAGGTCGAGGCCATTCTCGTATGGCTTGGACCTTTTTGGATCAGCAGCCACGCCCTCTCCTGATACTATGTGACCCAAGAATCCTATCTCTCTCTTCCAAAACGAGCACTTGCTGAACTTGGCGAACAGCTTCTGACTTCTTAACCTCTCCATAACCAATCTCAGATGCTCTTTTTGTTCCTCCTTACTCCTCGAGTACACCAGAATGTCGTCAATGAAAATAATCACAAACTTGTCGAGGTAGTTGTGAAACACTTCATTCATCAAACGTATGAAAGCTGCAGGGGCGTTTGTGAGACCAAAGGGCATAACCACAAACTCATACTGCCCATACCTCGTTCGAAATGCCATCTTCGTAATATCCGACTTCGCAATAGGAATTTGGTGATACCCTGATGCCAAATCAATCTTCGAAAACTAACTAGCTCCTTTGAGTTGATCCAACAGATCATCTATCCTCGGAAGCTGCATGGTTATGTTGTTGATACCACGATAATCGATACACAACCTCATGCTTCCGTCTTTCTTCTTCACTAACAACACAGGAGCTCCCCAAGGTGAAGAACTTGATCTGATGAATCCCTTTTCCAATAGATCTTCCAATTGTTTCTTTAGCTCAGCCAACTCCGCAGGTGCCATCCGATACGGTGCCTTAGCTATGGGTTTTGCTTCAGGCTCCAAAGTAATAGTAAAGGGATTGTGGAGGTAATTCCTTTAGTGGCGTAAATATATCCTCGAACTCCTGGACCACTTCTATGTCTTCAATCTTAACTTCATCGTTAGTGGCTCCTCCACTAACCGATAAAGTTACCAAATACACTTCCCCGTCTTGAAACAAATCTTGTACTCTCAATGCTGCTATCAGTGACACGGTCATACTAGGACTGATTCCATAGTATACCATCTCTGGTTGTTTACCTCTGCTAAATAACAGCCATTCTTTTCCACAATCGATCTGAACTTCATATCTGGATAACCAGTCCATTCCAAGGATTACTTTGTACCCTTACAAAGGCATAACTAACAAATCTGCCACAAACTCTTTGCCTTGAATGACCACTGGAACATTCCTGATACACTGATCTGCTTGAAGGGTTCGGTTTGCAGGGGTCAAGACTGCCACGTTTACCCTGTCAACCACAAAACAATCCCAAAACTGGGCAGCTACTTCAGGGGTCACAAAACAATGTGTTGCCCCCGAGTCGAACAATACATGTGTGGGTTTACCAGCAACATGTATGGTTCCTGCCACAGTAACTCAATCAACAATATCTCAATCACAATATACTAATCAAAATTCGCACAACCATCAATCACAATCGAAAAATTTCTAAACGTGCAACCTAGCGATCAAGCAACCTTTACCTAACCAGAATCCTAACTAAATTCCAACAACTAAATCTATACAGAGATCCGTGCAATAAAAAGACGAGGTTAAATATCCACAATACCTGTTATGGGACCCTTGGAAGGTCCTGCATTGTCTGGGTTTTCTAAACCTAAGGCATAAACTCTACCTCCTAGGTTTTGCTTCTTTGGTGCTGTCTCAATTGCTGGACGGCTAGGAGGAGCTCGGATCGCGAGAGGGGTTGCAGGTATTGGCTTGTTTGGACATGATGAAGCATAATGGCCCTTCCTACCGCAGGAGTAACAAGTGACATCTTCCATCCTTATCTGTGGATAACCCTGCTGGTTGTTTCGGTTGTTGTTGGGACAAAACCTTGAAATATGTCCCGGCCGACCACATATGTAACATGCTCCAGAGTTACTCCGATAATTACCTTGGCCTCCAAATCCTCGTCCTCTGCCTTTGTTGAATCTTGGACCCCTGTTGTAATTCGGTCTTTCTCCTTGGTTGAACTTGGTGTGTCCTCCAGAATTTTGTGTAACCTTCCTTTCCACCTCTAACACAGTCTCAACATTAACAGCCCTCTCCACCAGATCGGATAAGCTGTTGAAGTTGCTTCCAGCTAAACGGCTTCCAAGTTCCGGCTTTAATCCGTACATGAAGTTACGGATCATTGTCCCTTCATCTTCACGCCCATCAAAAACATGTCGCCTCAACCTTGTGAATTCTGAATCATAACTCCTCACTGGCCTATCTCCTTGAACAAGGTTCATAAACTGACGCTCCAACCGATGCTTTGCTTCTGGAGGAAAGTACTTCCTCTCGAACTCTCTCTTGAATGATTCCCATGATGTAATGGTATGTCCACGCTGCCTTTCTATGCTGTCCCACCATCCTGTTGCGTCGCCTTCCAAATAGTAAACAGCGATCTTCTTCTGAAATTCTTCCGGACACCATGGCTTCAAAATTCTTCTCCATCATAGTAATCTACTTGTCGTCTTCAATAGGATCTGATCCTCCCTTGAACTTGTACGATCCAATGTTCTTCATGGTAGATAATAGCTTGGAAATTTCAGGGGTATGAGTACGCCTGTTCTGGTTACTGAGTGCTTGGGTTATCACGTCATGTAAAAGCTTCAGGGTGTTCTCTGCTCCCTGATCTTGTGGTCTTTCTGTGGCGCGGTTCTGATCCTGCCTTGGGTTTGATTCAGCGGATTGATCATGTTGATGTCTCTGCTCCCAACTACGACTTGGGCTGATACTCGCCAAACTGTCTTCCCTTGTCCTGTTACCGTACACATGAAAAGATCTTGTTCTCTGCGGAGGGCTCCTATCGTGTCCAAACATCTCACTAACTCCATTATCCTGGTCCGATCTGTAACCCAATCCTCTCCCTGCTGAATCCCTACCCTCTCCCCATATCCGATCTCGTCTCACCTGTCCCGCGATTAGCCATCTGCACGCAAATAAAAAGGTAAGTCCTATTCTTATTTAAACCTAATACAGGAAATGGCTGGTTTCCTAAAACATCTTTTTGCGACTCTTTTGACTCGATAAAACATTGAAAAGTACTTGTGTCACGCATGAACGAAACCATGCTCTGATACAACCTCTGTAACACCCCCGAACCGTTCTAGGTATAGGTCGAACCCTCAGCCAACAATCAAACAAGAACATGACCGACGGACCGACTTTCTACCAAAGTTCAGAAGCGCTACATGACGGGTTAGGAACAATCCAGCCATGGTCTCAAAGAGTGCAATTCGTGACTAGGCCAGACCGTCCACTAACACGTCCCGTCAGATCAAGGCCTAAGACTTCTCAACCGTACCCCAATCTGACGTTGTGTTAGCTTGGACAAAGCTAATATCAGATACAACAAGGCATTTACATAAAACATCGATTTATTTATTTTATATCATATCTGTTTCACAACACACAAAATATCATACAAGCAGTGGCATGCCAAGTGAGCAAAAGATACATATTTATAGTCTGAAAACATCGCAAGCAAAAAGATGAAAATCTACACCAGCCGGCCTAACTTCGCGCGACCTATACGAACTCTACTGGTCACGTGAAAACAACAAAGAGTGAGGTGTGAGTAATCTAGCATTACTCAGTGAGTTACAATCCCCAACTAACAAATACAACCCCTCGCTATCCCACCCCAAACAATCTAAAGCGAGAAGTTCACCTAATAGCATAAATCAGTAATAATAATATAGGAAAATCAGAAATCCGTAGCAGAAAATATTAGCGATCAAATTATCAATACTATAAGATAATTGCTAAAGCTTCCAAATCGATCTCAACTTAAACCAGGGTTTACCAATCCCTTTATACTAAATAATATATATATCTAACTCGGGCCCCGGTGACGTTAGGTTCCTCCTTCACTATCGGCAATATCCTAACTTCCTACCACGAAGGCCGGAAGAAGGAAATTTCAACCGACCACGGCCCACAGTCATTCGGGTCACCGCGCGACAGCCAACAGTCCTTCGGGTCACTGCCACATTACACCGTCGTGTAATCACTCAGCCATAGGCCATGACCCCGTCTCTCTGAGTATTCCCGATCCAGCGAATAAGGGGTTTCCTTGAACCCGCCGGGTACGAGGTCTGAAGGAACACTAACTCACCCCTATACATGCCTAGCAGTGTGGGTTACACAATGCTGTCGACCAATATAACGAATACTAAACCCGGTAACATAACCAAGGTTCCAAGTATAATTACAACCAAACACAATCAAATATATTCTAGAATCTAGCACCAAGACTAATTCCAGAATATCTACCTATCCACAACCTAGCAATATCATCTAAGCATTCAACATTCTCTAACTGACCAATCAACCTAACGATTAGCATGCTACTACGATTCTCAAAAAATACTTAAGCATGCTATCCACTCAATCAATCTAACCTCAAATATTAACTAACCAAACCGTTACTCAGTTTAGACCCGGCCACCTGCCCAGATCCAACTTCCAAGTAACAGGAACCTGCATGAAAAACAACTCAGCAAACAATTGATTATAACTCACTGTTTTTGGTTGACTCGTGTTGGTGTCGAAAACCGTAATCTCGAAATCAACATCTGCGATAGCTTCTGTAAAAGATGGAACCATTATTTTCCGCAAAATCATTTTATAAAATGATTAATACCGTTTTATAAAACTCGAAGATCGTTTTGTCAAAACTCGAAGATCGTTTTATAAAACTCGAAGATCGTTTTATAAAACTCGAGAGATCATTTTATAAAACTCGGAGATCGTTTTATAAAAACTCGAAGATCGTTTTATAAAACTCGAAGATCGTTTTATAAAACTCGAGAGATCGTTTTATAAAACTCGAGAGATCATTTTATAAAACTCAAGAGATCGTTTTATAAAACTCGAAGATCGTTTTATAAAAACTCGAAGATCGTTTTATAAAACTCGAGAGATCGTTTTATAAAACTCGCGAGATCATTTTATAAAACTCAAGAGATCGTTTTATAAAAACTCGAAGATCGTTTTATAAAACTCAAAGATCGTTTTATAAAACTCGAGAACTCGTTTTGCAAAACCGCGAAAAACCGAAACCGCCGCAGAACGCGAACTAGTCACGACTAGTTCGCCTGCTGGCGATCTAAGCCAGCTCGGCTTAGATCGCCAGCAGGC
>CAKOAT010476265.1:0-38914 GCA_932364175.1 Eruca vesicaria subsp. sativa
GAATTAATAGCCAAAACTCTCCGCAAGAATACAAAAAGAACAGTTTTATAAAGCTCGAGAATCGTTTTATAAAACTCGAGGAATCGTTTTATAAAACTCGAGAAATCGTTTTATAAAACTCGAGAAATCGTTTTATAAAACTCGAGAAATCGTTTTATAAAGCTCGAGAATCGTTTTATAAAACTCGAGAAATCGTTTTATAAAGCTCGAGAATCGTTTTATTAGACTCGAGGATAGTTTTATAAAACTCGAGAATCGTTTAATAAAACTCGAGAATCGTTTTATAAAACTGGAGAAATCGTTTTATAAAACTCGAGAGATCGTTTTATAAAACTCAAGAACCGTTTTATAAAACTCGAGAAATCGGTTTATAAAGCTCAAGAATCGTTTTATAAAACTCGAGAAATCGTTTTATAAGAGCTCGAGAATCGTTTTATAAAACTCGAGAAACCGTTTTATAAAACTCGAGATCGTTTTATAAAACTCGAGAAATCGTTTTATAAAGCTAAAGAATCGTTTTATAAAACTCGAGAAATCGTTTTATAAAAACTCGAGAATCGTTTTATAAAACTCGAGAATCGTTCTATAAAACTTGAGAATCGCTTTATAAAACTCGAGAAACCGTTTTATAAAACTCGAGGATCGTTTTATAAAACACGAGAATCGTTCTATAAAACTCGAGAATCGCTTTATAAAACTCGAGAATCGTTTTATAAAACTCGAGAACCGTTTTATAAAACTCGAGAATCATTTTATAAAACTCGAAGATCGTTTTTATAAAACTCAAAAGTCGTTTTATGAAATCCGAAGATCGTTTTATAAAACTCGAGAATCGTTTTATGAAATCCGAAGATCGTTTTATAAAACTCGAGAATCGTTTTACAAAACTGTAAAAAACTGAAAAAGCCGTAAAACGCGAACTAATCGCAACTAGTTCGCCTGTCGGCGATCTAAGAAACACTCTCTAGATCGCCCATCGGCTATCTAAGGGTCACTCTTTAGATCGCCCATCGGCGATCTAAGCCGGACCCGGCTTAGATCGCCGATGGGCGATCTAAGAAACACTCTCTAGATCTCCCATCGGCGATCTAAGCCGGGCCCGGCTTAGATCACCCATCGGCGTACTAAGCCAGGCCCGGCTTAGATCGCCGATGGGCGAACTAAAAACTTCCCGAACACTCCGCGTCTCGATTTCCCGCATTCCCGATTCGAAACTTACGTCTTTCGACAAGGTCGCGTTCTAAACCACGGTCGAAATATCTCTCGTTCCATCTCGATCCGACTTACCATTCGAGTTTTACGATAAAAACCGTAAAACTTCGTTTTCTCGGAAAGAACTCGAGCAAATCGTATAAAACGGCAACGGTAAAAAGAAACACCGAACATTGCCTAAACTATACGATTTATTCGAGATTTCTCGTTAAAACCGTAAAAAACGCGCTTTTAATAAAAAAACGCCGAGTAAGTCGTGAAAAACGTGTTTTTAATAAAAGAGTCGAGTAAATCGTAAAACTTCGCGATTAACTCGAGAAATTTATTAAAACGACGTCAAATCAGGAAACGATCCCATAAAAAGTTCGCCCATAGGCTTAGTTCGCCGATGGGCGAACTAGGAGGCACTCGACTTGTTCGCCCATCGGCGAACTAGGAAATACTCGACTAGTTCGCCCATAGGCGAACTAAGCCGCTTATTTCACCGATGGGCGAACTAGTCCCGTCCCGGCTAGATCGCCATTGGGCGAACTAAGAGGTGCTGACTTTGCCCCACTGGTTCTTTTCGCCTAGTTCGCCATATGGCGACCTAGCCAAGCTGAACTAGCTCGCCGTACGTTGAGCCGACCATCCTGAGCCTCGATCTCCCACATTCTTGATTCAATGCATACGTCCTTCGACATGATCGTATTCCGAATCACGGTCGAAATGTCTCCCGTTTCGTCTCGATCCGTCCTATCGTTCGAGTTTTACGATAAAAACCGTAAAACTCCGTTCCCGAAAAGAACTCGAAGAAATCATATAAAACGGTAACGGTTAATCAAAACCCCGAACGTCGCCTAAACTATACGATTTATCCAAGATTCTTCGTTAAGATTATAAAAAACGCGTTATTAATAAAAAACGTCGAGAGAATCGTAAAAAACGGCATCGGATCAAGAAACGGCCTCGTTAAAGTCGTAAAACGGTTTTTATCGTAAAACGGCCCGAAAGGTCCTAAAACACGATAAAAACCCATCTCTCGGCGTTAACGAAATCAAACCCAAAGATACGATAACGCTTTGACGGTCTACTCGCAGACGGAAGATAAAAGGCAAGTTTGAAGATAAATAGAAGATTTCCGCAGAAGAAAATGAAGGATCGACAGATATGGAAAGTTCCCGAAATATTCGGTTTCGAGCAAAATGGAAAGACTAAAACCGCCTAGGAAGGATTATATAAGGAGGAGGCTTAGGGCAGAAGCTGAGGGACGAGTTTTCAGAGCTTCCACCACCAAACTTAGCATTTAAGCAATTTTTCGTTTTCGTTATCCAGCGGCGTCTCAACTAGGGTTTTAGTCTTAGATTGCTAGAACTAGGAATTTCGCCGACGGCTCACGCAGCTAAGGCAACTCTCGTTGTAACCGTTCTTACGCGAATTCGGAATAAGAATCCTTCTTGCTTTCAATCTCGTTTTTATTTTTATATCTTTCAATTTATTCATATTAATCGCGTTCTTGGTTACTCGTCGTTGGCTTTCGCAGACATTCGGTTCCTCTGGAAAGTTAGGGTTTTCCTAACTTTCCTTATTTTATGGAAATCGACAGGTGTGAATTTCGGTTCCCACAGTGGTGTAGATGACGATGGTGTGAGACTGAAAGTATGGTCTCAATTTTCTTTCTGACGTTACCACGGAAAATGCCAGTTTTTTAATCAAGGGATATCGTGTTTCGGCGTCTAATAACGTATTGGTTATGTCAAAGATCGGTTTCTGTTCGCCGCGTTCCTCTCTGATTAGGATTCTACTTACTGCCTTTGCCGATATCGTGATGTATAAAAATAGAAGTTCCCCTTCGACTGGTTTTGCGAGAATCGGGGGAGTGGCCAGATAGTGCTTTAGTTCTTGAAGCGCTTTTTCGCATTCTTCTGTCCACTCGAACGTCTTATTCCCTTTCAGGGTATCGTAGAATGGTAGGCATTTATCAGTCGACCGTGAGATAAAGCGATTGAGGGCTGCTACCCGATCGGTTAACATTTGGACTTTGGGTTTAGTCCTCAGGGAGACCATTTCGATTAACACGTTAATCTATTCCGGGTTAGCCTCAATTCCGCGACGAGTGACAAGATACCGAGAAATTCCTCTGATGCCACTGCGAACCTGCATTTAGTTGGGTTTAATTTCGTGTTCTGTGAGTTCAGTCTTTTATAACATTCCTCGAGGTGAGCGACATGGTCTTGTTCGTTTAGAGATTTTACGAGCATATTGTCAATATAAACCTCCATTATTTTTCCCAGTTTCTCTGAGAACATTCGGCTTACCAGTCTTTGATATGCTGCTCCAGCGTTCTGAAGACCAAACGGCATTACCTTGTAGCAATTCGTTCCCCGATCAGTGATGAATGCGGTTTTCTCACGGTCATCGGGATTCATCATGATTTGGTTGTATCCAGAGAAGGCGTCCATAAAAGATAAGAGTTTGTTTCCTGCCCTGGCTTCCACCAATCGATCGATATGGGAGAGGGGGACACAATCTTTTGGACACGCCTTATTGCGATCAGTTAAGTCGACGCAGACTTGCCACTTCCTGTTTTTCTTTTTGACTACGATGTTGGGGTCAAAATCGGTATGACGGAATCAATAGCCGAAATTCCCCGCAAAAATACAAAAGGAATAGTTTTATAAAACCCAAGAAGTCGTTTTATAAAACTCGAAGTCATTTATAAAAATCGCAGGTCGTTTTATAAAACTCGAGAAGCCGTTTTATAAAACTCGAAGATCGTTTTATAAAACTCGAAGATCGTTTTATAAAACTCGAGAAGCCGTTTTATAAAACTCAAAGATCGTTTTAAAAAACTCGAAGATCGTTTTATAAAACTCGAGAAGCCGTTTTATAAAACTCGAAGATCATTTTATAAAAATCGAGAAGCCGTTTTATAAAACTCAAAGATCGTTTTATAAAATTCGAGAAGCCGTTTTATAAAATTCGAGAAGCCGTTTTATAAAACTCGAAGATCATTTTATAAAACTCAAAGATCGTTTTATAAAACTCGAGAAGCCGTTTTATAAAACTCATAGATCGTTTTATAAAACTCGAAGATCGTTTTATAAAACTCGAGAAGCCGTTTTATAAAACTCAAAGATCGTTTTATAAAACCTGAAGATCGTTTTATAAAACTCGAGAAGCCGTTTTATAAAACTCGAAGATCGTTTTATAAACCTCGAGAAGCCGTTTCATAAAACTCGAAGATCGTTTTATAAAACTCGAGAAGCCATTTTTTAAAACTCGAAGATCGTTTTATAAAACTCGAAGATCGTTTTATTACTCTCTAGAAATCGTTTTACAGAACCGTGAAAAACTGAAACAGCCACGAAACGCGAACTAGTCACGACTAGTTCGCCTGCTGGCGAACTAGAGGCGCCCCGGCTTAATTCGCCTTCAAACTAGTTCGCCTGCTGGCGAACTAAGCCAAGCTGGCTTAGTTCGCCAGCAGGCGAACTAGGCACTCCCCGACTAGTTCGCCTGCTGGAGAACCAAGCCAGCTCGGCTTAGTTCGCCAGCAGGCGAACTAGAGATCTCCCGGATCTCCCGCATCCCCGATTCGAACCTTACGTCCTTCGACACGGTCACATTCTGAACCACGGCCGAAATGTCTCTCGCTTCGTCTCGATCCGACTTATCGTTCGAATTCGACGATAAAAACCGTAGAACTCCGCTTTTTCGAAAAGAACTCGAAGAAACCGAATAAAACGGTAACGGTTAAGCAAGACACCGAACATCGCCTACACACCGCCCAGCGGTAGGGATTCAAAGCCACCAACGGCCAGTCCCGAAAAAACAACGACGAAATCGAAAAACAAATAACATCACACATTGAAGTCATCAAACGCGGACTGATTGACTTCACCCTCCGCATCCGAAATCCCAGGTCCAACTTTGACCGAATCCGGCGACACCACAATAGGATTCCACTGATCCCACATGCGCGCCCTAAGGTCGAAAAGTTCGGGCTGCATATCTCTTTCCCTATCCAAGTATCCTCGCCACACCGGGAATTCCTCAGAAAACGAATACCTTTCATTCTGAGTTAAGAATAACCCACGAACGATCCCGCGACATTCGCGATAATCACCGTGCGTCCGTTGAACAACTTCGGCATCCGAACAACCAGTTGCAAATCGCTCACGACGAGCCTTCATCTCTTCGGCAACCTCTCGTTTGCCCGCACGACGAGCACGACAAATCCTTTGGTCAGAAAGCTCCTTGGCACGGCGAGATCTAGCCGCACACTCATCCCTCACGCGAGCAACCTCCCTCGCAACCACTTCTTCGGATCGGTTGGCCTCGACCTCTGCCCGAAGACGAGCAACTTCTTTTTCAGCCATGTTCGCTCGAAACTCGGCAAGGCGAGCTTCAGCAGTACGGCTATCTAGGGCCCGGCTTATGACAAGGAAACCCTACCAAAGAGAAGAATTAAGCGACATCATCCAATGATAAAATTGCTAAAAAAAAATAATAAACACACGTATCTCCTTAGCTTTCTCAGATCCCCTAGTAAACTCCGGGACTTGATCATGGTCAACGCCCAGAAAATGGGAGGTAGATGATCCGCCCGCTTTCATCCAGACACCTTCTTCCGTTTGACTATCAAGGAAGTCCTTGAGAATATTGTCAGGAGAGACCACACGTTCAGAATCGTCATCTTCGACAACCGGATTTTTATCCTTTCGAAAGCTTGATTTACCACTCCTCATCGAGGGAACATACGGAATAAACTCCCTGATAAACGGATCCTCTACATAAATCGGAGAAACCGCAAAGAGTCGATATCGGAAGAGGGCAACCGCTTGGCGGACGCGTTGTGGAGAAAAACTGCACCAGCCGACTTCACCACGTTTGAGAGAAGTGGTGATGTTCGAGAGATCCGCAGGATACGGAGGCAAAGGGTTGGTCACTGCGGAAAAACGAAAACGTAAAAAAAAAAAAAAAAAAAAACAAGAGGAAGAAGATTCGTATGAACTCGAATCACATACCTTTCCAACCCCACACGATCGTAAAAAGCGGAATGCAATCCTCCTCGACTGACGCACTGTCGATACGAACATAGAAGAAAATTTTCTTCCAAGAAGGAGCGATCGTTGAACAGCCCGTAACCACTTCGTCACAAGGGCATAAAGTGATCCTCTGCGACTGCCCCGTGGGCTTCAATAGACCCTCGAGATGATCGACGCTAAGGGTAATTCCCTGCTCATAACTCAGCGTCAAGAGACCAACGAGTTGCTTCAAACCAGAGGGAGTCAGCTGACTGATCGATAGCCCCAGCCTGCGAAGGTAACGAACAATGATCCCCGGGATCGGAAACCATAAGTGGCATTGTTGCAAGAAAATGAAGTAACATGTGAAATAACCTTCGGGTGCCTCCTTGTCGCCCTCCCCGGCAAGTGGGAGACGAAACTCGACTGCCTCTGGAACTCGGCAAAATTCGCGCATGTATTCGATACTGTTAAAAGGAGCCGAGTTCGGATATCCGGAAGTTTGATCGACGCCCGACAGAGCTGGAACCCAAGTCCCAGGCCTAGCAGACCTCGACTCATCTCCCAACGCCCAAAAAGCCGCACGGTCCGTCGGATTGATTAACGGAGACGAATACTCTTCTTTCGGAGCTGAAACTGGAGGCTGCGAGCTCGTTCCCTCAGAATTGCGAGAATTGGAGCTAGTTGAGGAACGAGTCCTTCTTCCTGAAAACATGCTTGAAGATCCTGGGAGAAATAAACTCAAAAGAAGCAGAGAGAAAAGTTTCTTGGATAAGTTGTAGAAGATGAGGTAAAGAATTCAAAATTTTACTCCATCTACTTATAAGGAAGAATTTTACTATTCACCCTTGGACTTTTGGCCATTAAAGTTCCGCCGAATTCTACCAAACAAGCTCAATCCACTCGCAAGAACCCCACGATTCTTACGAGCTGGGGGGCTAACTGTTGGGGTCAAAATAGGTACGACGGAATCAATAGCCAAAATTTCTCGCAAAAATACAAAAGAAATAGTTTTTTAAAACCCAAGAAGTCGTTTTATAAAACTCGAAGTCATTTATAAAACTCGCAGGTCGTTTTACAAAACTCGAGAAGCCGTTTTATAAAACTCGAAGATTGTTTTATAAAACTCGAAGATCGTTTTATAAAACTCGAGAAGCCGTTTTATAAAACTCGAAGATCGTTTTATAAAACTCGAGAAGCCGTTTTATAAAACTCGAAGATCGTTTTATAAAATTCGAGAATCCGTTTTATAAAACTCGAAGTACGTTTTATAAAATTCGAAGATCGTTTTATAGAACTCGAGAAGCCGTTTTATAAAACTGAGAGATCGTTTTATAAAACTCGAAGATCGTTTTATAAAACTTGAAGATCGTTTTGGAAAACTCGAGAAGCCGTTTTATAAAACTCGAGAAGCCGTTTTATAAAACTCAAAGATCGTTTTATAAAACTCGAAGATCGTTTTATAAAACTCGAGAAGCAGTTTTATAAAACTCGAAGATCGTTTTATAAAACTCGAGAAGCCGTTTTATAAAACTCGAAGATCGTTTTATAAAACTCGAGAAGCCGTTTTATAAAACTCGAAGATCGTTTTATAAAACTCGAGAAGCCGTTTTATAAAACTCGAAGATCGTTTTATAAAACTCGAAGATCGTTTTATAAAACTCAAAGATCGTTTTATAAAACTCGAAGATCGTTTTATAAAACTCGAGAAATCATTTTAAAAAACCGCAAAAAACCGAAACAGCCACGAAACGCAAACTAGAGGAGCTCCGACTAGTTCGCCTGCTGGCAAACTAAACCAGCTTAGCTTAGTTCGCCAGCAGGCAAACTAGAAGCTTCCAACTAGTTCACCTGCTGGCGAACTAAGCCAAGCTGGCTTAGTTCGCCAGCAGGCGAACTAGGCACTCCCCGACTAGTTCGCCTGCTGGCGAACCAAGCCAGCTCGGCTTAGTTCGCCAGCAGGCGAACTAGAGATCTCCCGGATCTCCCGCATCCCCGATTCGAACCTTACGTCCTTCGACACGGTCACATTCTGAAACACGGCCGAAATGTCTCTTGCTTCGTCTCGATCCGACTTATCGTTCGAATTCGACGATAAAAACCGTAAAACTCCGCTTTTTCGAAAAGAACTCGAAGAAATCGTATAAAACGGTAACGATTAAGCAAGACACTGAACATCGCCTAAACTATACGATTTATCCTAGATTTTTCGTTAAGATCATAAAAAATGCGTTTTTAATAAAAAAACGTCGAGAAGATCGTAAAAACGGCATCGGATCAGGAAACGGTCTCGTATAAAGTCATAAACGGTTTTTATCGTAAAACGGCCCGAAAGGTCCTAAAACACGATAAAAACCCATCTCGCGACATTAACGAAATCAAACCCAAAGATACGATAACAGAAGACAAAAGGCAAGTTTGAAGATAAATAGAAGATTTCCGCGGAAGAAAAGGAAGGATCGACAGAAATGGAAAGTTCCCGATATATTCGGTTTCGAGCGAAATGGAAAGACTAAAACCGCCTGAGGAGGAGTATATAAGCAGGAGGCAAAGGGCAGAAGCAGACACACGATTTTCAGAGCTCTCACCACAAAAAATTAGCATTTAGGAATATTAATGTTTTCTGTTAGCGAGCTGCGTCTCAATTAGGGTTTTTCGTTCTTAGACTTTTTGGCTACTCTTTTTGTACCAGTTCTTATGCAGATTCGGAATAAGAACCTCTTTGCTCTCAATTTCGTTTATTCACTTTTAAATTCTAAGTTTATCGTTTTCTTAGTCTTCGTTGTGCGGTTCTGCAGATAGCCGGTTCCTCTGGAAACTTAGGGTTTTCCCAAAGTTTCCTTTTTTACGATTTATTGATAGTAGGTGGATTTCGGTTCCCACATACGACGGGATTGGCGAGCCAGTTCGGATACCTTACTTCTGTTCTTGATCCTACTTTTAGTAGTTTCTCGACTTCGTCATTTACGGCGTTTGCGCGTTCTGGTCCTAACTTTCGTCTTTTCTGCTTTACTGGTTTGAAAGTTGGATCGATGTTAAGCTCATGAAATGTTACGTTAATGTCAATTACTGGCATGTTTTCTGCGTTCCAGGCAAAAGTGCGGATGTTCTTTTTCAAACAAGCCAAGAGTTCCATTTTGAAAGGTTCGCAGAGGCTAGCTCTGATCTTGACGCATCGGTCAGGGAATGCTTCATCTAGACATACCAAGATTACGGGTACGCATGTTGGTTCTCTCTTTTCGTCCAAGGCCTCGGATTTTTGTATTTTCCTAGAGATCTTGATCCCGTCTTCCGCCAGATTTTCTTTGACAAAGTCGGTTTTTGTTTCTTTTGGAACGGAGCGTCTGTGATCGAGCCTTTCCATTTTAGTTAGGAGGTAAAGCAAACTTGTGATACTTTATGGTCTCCCTAGATAGTCTCAATTCGAAAAGGAGTTTGATATTTGACAAAGGTTGTAGGGTGATGGAACTGCTTGCATGGAATTCATCCATGGAGTTCTTACGATCGCGTTATAGAACGCTGGGCGATCGACGACCTGGAACTCTATGTCCCTTTTCACACTTCCGGCTTTAGCGCAGAGGTTAACGAAACCAAGAGTCATGGTTTCTTCCTCTGAGAGCCCAAGTAGTCAGGAAGAAGGTCCCGCGATTTGGGATGGATCGATTCCCATTGTCTCGAGGGTATTTTTAAAGATAATATCAGCTGAACTGCCAGTGTCGACTAATATCCTTGCGACATCAATGTCTTGTATGGTCAGTTCAATCACAAGGAGATCGTTGCGAGGTTTGGCTCGTTCTGCCATTGCTTGTTCCTCAAATGTGATGACCCGACCGTTAGTTGAATCAGTCATAACGTCTTCCGACTGGGCATGTTTCGGCTGTGAGTTAGATTGATCCGTAATCCCCCCTCCTTCTAGCGCCAAACTGTGGGAACCAAAATTCACACAGTCGATTTCCGTTTAAATAGGGAAACTAGTAAAATCTCAATTTCTCAGAAGTCCCGGATTTCTGCTAAACCATACGCCAAACAATCAGAATACGAAAAAACAAGGAAAGAAAATAAGAAATTGTAAAAACAGCAAAAGGAGTCTTATTCCGAATCCGCGTTTGAGCGTTACAACAAGATAGAAGCCTTGGCCACAAGAGCTATCAGAGAGTTTCCTAGCTCTAACAACCTAAGCCTGCAAAACCTAGTTGAGTTGCAGCTCAAAATAACAAAAATGAAAAGTTACCTAAATGCTCTAAGTGCTAAGTTTTCTCTCAAAAAGTTCTTTCTTCTTCCTCTCGTCTACAGCTTCTTATATATTCCCTCAAAGGTCGGTTTAAGCTTTCTCGAAGTACCCTTTAGTCAAAATTAGTATCTTTTCGGAAATATTCCATTTTCCTCGATCTTCATGATTATTGATATGAGGCATATTTTCTAGCTTTAGCCATTCATTTTAGTATCAAAAGTGCATTAGATTAAATCTTAGGCATCTTTAGTTCTTGCATTTGGATACATTTGTTCTATCAGGTGTTTGAGTACCAAAAGATGTGATCTGAGTCTTGGAGAGGTGTTTAGCTCTTGATAAGGAGTTTTGGAGGTGAAATCATGTTGGTACCAGCTTGTACCGGGTGGCGCCTACCGGGTAACCTTACCCGGTCACAACTCATGTGCTCAGCAAAGGATCAGAATGGGTAGGACCTTACCGGGTGCTTATGGCCGGTCGCAAATGGGAGACGAATTATGCACAAGACGATACCGGGCAGCACGTACCGGGAGACTCCATCCGATCGCAATACGAAGCCAAGTTGCGAGGTGCCTTACCGGGGAGATCCGACCGGGCGATGCAAGTTGGTCGGAATGCGATCCAAACAAGAGACCCTCATGGCCGGGTAGGAGCTACCGGGTAGCGTCCGAGGCCTCTCCACCCGCTCCGTGTTCTCCAACTCTTGCCTAAGCCAATCTTCACCCTAATGTTTGAGGGTTGTTTAGTCTTTTTAATTATGAAACCTTATGGTTATTAGGGGTGATATAAATACCCTTGTAAGCACTTTTGAGGAGGTTAATCTTTGTTTTATCTAAGAACACAACCTTAGTGAAACTTTGAATCTTAATCTATCTTTCTTTCTTGAGTATTTGAATCTTATTCATCTCTTAATCATGATTAGTCTTGAATCTCTCATGAGTTTAAGATTAAGAATGATGATTAGTGAGTAGACATCTTTTGAGATTTGGGGCTTGGGTGATTAGGGTGATTTGATGAAGATCTAGGTTGTTTATTGTTAGATCCATGATGTCTTANTCTTGAATCTCTCATGAGTTTAAGATTAAGAATGATGATTAGTGAGTAGACATCTTTTGAGATTTGGGGCTTGGGTGATTAGGGTGATTTGATGAAGATCTAGGTTGTTTATTGTTAGATCCATGATGTCTTATGCATAATACTTGAGTTTAATGCTAGTTTAGTCTTGATCACACTAGATTAGAACCCTAGACATTTCATGCCCACAAGGTGTTTGTGTAAATGTCCAAACCAAAGTATTTATGCTTTTTGCTTGCTTTACCAAGGAGACTTGATGCTAGGGATGCTTAGATGGTTAGTGGACTTAATCCTATTGTTTGTTTGATTGACTTAGGCCAAAGATATTTGATGCCTAAAGCTTGAAAGCAAAAGGGTATCCATCTTGAGAAAGAGTTTGTCTATTGAAGTGTCTAGACCTATAAGACTAGTTGATTGCTTAACTTAACATTCTAGTTTGGATTCTCATTCACCCAAAGTCAATACCCTTGCCCCTGGTCTCTGTCTCATCCTTTGATTGATAGCTTGACATATTGCATTTCATACTCTCAGTTACTTGTTACAATATCAAAACCCCTTCTTGATTGCATTTAGATTGAGCTCATGATTTGCATTCTCTTTGATCATTACACCCAGAACTGGATTGACACTATACTTACCCTAGTACATTGATTTGCTCTTAGAGGTTTTGTGCTTGGGCTTTGTGGGAGGTCTTCTTCTTTTGAGCACCGATGCGACCTAGGGGACCATGGGGACCAAGGAAGTAGCTTTATCCAATGTCAAATGATGTAGCCAGGAATATTCAGACTTGTGATGGCTGTTCTTGGAAGTAGCACTTCAGTAGCTTTTCCCAAGTTCTTTTAAGTGTAGACAAAAGACTCCTCAAACCTTCCACTGAAGTAATGAACAAATCTCAAGTAGATACCATCCATGAATGTAGGATCAATGGCTGTGTTCCTCAAAGGAATGCCTTTATACTCAAGCAAAGCAGTAATCGTGCCACCAATTCCAAGCTGAGGTGAAGGATCAGTTGTCGTCCAAGCCCATCCCTTGTAGTATTGAAGCTTCTTCACAAAATACCCAACCATGCCAAAGTTCTTGTAGTAATTAGTCTTTGGGGTGGGTAGTTAGGAGGGTGAAGCATAGGCGTGGACAGCTTGATAGAGTAGCTTCAAGTCTTCTTCTTGCATTCTTCCAAACTCTTTTCTTGGGAATAGAGTATGAACAAGCAAACGATGGAGATACCGGACTGAGGGATTGCAGATGGAGGAGTTCTTGTAAAAGTGGGAGACTCTTTCATTTCCAGATAACAGCTTCCAAACCCTCTCAAGATGATTCTCTTCCAAGTACTCACCATCAGATATGATAGGTAGTGAAAGTATCTTTCCATCTTGGAAGCCAAGTGCTTGTCCAATATCCTTGAAGGACATGGAGTACACCTTTCCACTGATCTTGAATTCAATATTTCCCCACCCTTGCCTCTCATGCTCAGTAGAGTGATATGTTGCTTCAAGGGATGAGAGGAATTGACATGAAGCCTCTTTGTAAGTAGGATGAGACATGGTGAAGAGGCTTTCCAACTTCAGATGCTGCAACATTGCCTTGACATCTTCTTCAATCTTTAATTCTTTCATTTTCTTGGCATCAGCATATCTTGTTGGAGGCCAATCAATACCACTCATCAGATGGTTGAACAACTCCATCTCAGTAGGTTTCTTAGCCATATCTCTACTAACCACAGCCTCAAGACCCTCATCTGCACCTTCTTTAGTTCCATCTTCTTTAGCCACTCTTGGTTTCTTTTGTGGAGCTTGTTCCCCATCAGAAAAGACCCCTTTGTTCTTCACACTTGAGGATGAGACACCCTTTCTTGCTGGAGCCTTAGTGCCTTTAGGTTGGGCTGGCTTCCCATCACTAGAGTCTCTGCCCCTGGTGAACTTGACAGCTTCCTTGTTCTCTTTCTTAGCAGCTAGGATTTTTTGCCTTGAAGTGCCTTCACCTCTGTTCATGCATGACAAGGGTTTGCCATACTTGGCAGTGGCCATCTCTCCGGCCTTCTTTTTTTCAGCTTGTATCATCTCTTGATTCTTTCTCACCATTGGTACCTGAAATGTTAAACTTGGAAAGAAGTAAGCATGTGAAGGAGTTTAAGCTTTTAAAGGCAAAAGAGAATTAAGAAGACTTAATGAAGAGCAATTTAGGAACTAGCACAATCTTCAAACCATAAATAAATTATAATCTTAAACAAGGTTGATCATACTATTAAAAACTAAAATTAAATTTTTTTTTTTTTTTTTTTGGCTTGAATTTCAAAATTCAAGCTTAGATGGTGATTATAATCCTAGAACTTCCTAATGAACACCTAAAAGACCTTAACCTAGCAAACCAAGTCTAATTCCCACTCAATTGCTTCAATTTTGAAAAAACCCCAAATCTCATGAACCCTAATTTTAAAAATCTCAAATTTAGCTCAAATCTACCATTGAATCAAGAACACAGCAAGTTATACAAGCATTTCCTAGTCTATTGCATCAGAATCAAGCAAAAGATAGACTTTAATTTCAAATCTAAAATTTAGGGTTCATGAGAATTCCTAAAGAGATTTGAATATACAATAGCTTGCTTGTATGAAAGGAAGTAGTTATCGGTTCAGTGAAATGGATTGTTGGGTGAAAGATATGCTTTTGAGAGAAAGAATTAGGTGATTTGATTTAGAAATGAAGAAATTATGGAGGTTTTGGTGAGAGAGAATGGTTTTGTGTTTGCTTGGAAATGAAATTGTGCGGAGAGGGAGATGGATAAGGTAAGGGAAGGCTAAAAGGTGTGTGGGACCGGCTATGGTCGAAAATAAAAGAGAGAAAACTTACCTGAGCCGACCAGGAGCTAGGACCCGGTACGGTACACCCGGTAGAGTCTCTCGGAATCATGCGCTGGCTTGCGACCGGGGAGTACTAGCCGGTAAGGTCCACCCGGTTCGTGAGCTCGATGATTTTACGTGAAATGACGACCGGTCATGGTCACCCGGTACCTACCACCCGATCGAAGCCCTCGATTGTTTGCGTGCCGATGCCGACCGGTTGATGTCACCTAGTACACCCCAGCCGATCTGAGCCGATAACAATAAATCCACAGTGCCGACCGGGTAGTAGAACCCGGTAAGGGCCACCCGGTTCAAAACTTTGCACCATAGCCACACAAGCATAAAATGATTTTCACTTCTGGTTTTCTCAACACCCAACCATAACTTCTCCTCTCCAATACAAGGTCTTCTAAATAGGACTCCTAATTTAGTATTTACAAGGATAGACATGGAACTTCCTCCCAAGTGAGCTTGTTTAAAGTCTCTAGCTTGACTCTGCCTTCTTGGAGATTAGGCTTGAGTAGGATCAGAGAGTTGAAGTGAGATCACATCTCTCTCTGGTGTAGTGGCCATGTAGAGCTTCACCCTTTGCCCATTGACTGTAAAATCTTTTCCATCAGAACTCAATAAGACTAATGCTCCATATGGTCTCACATCTTTAACCTTGAAAGGTCCAGACCATTTTGACTTGAGTTTTCCTAGAAATAGCTTCAGTCTTAAGTTGAAAAGAAGCACTTGGTCTCCAGCTTTAAACTCCCTCTTTAAAATGTCCTTGTCATGAAAGGCCTTGGTCTTCTCCTTGTAGATTCTTGAGTTCTCAAAGGCATCAAGTCTGATTTTATCAAGCTCTTGTAGTTGAAGAAGCCTCTTCTCCTTTGCATCCTTGATGTTGAAATTCAACAGCTTAACAGCCCAGAGTTCCTTGTACTCAAGCTCCACTGGTAAGTGGCAAGCATTTCCATAGAGAAGATTGAAAGGTGTGGTTCCCAATGGAGTCTTGTAGGCTGTTCTATAAGCCCAAAGTGCATCATCAAGCTTTGCAGACCAATCTTTCCTCTTGGTTCCCACAACTTTCTCTAAGATTGACTTGATTTCCCTATTAGAGAGCTCCACTTGCCCACTTGTCTGAGGATGGTAAGGTGTTGCCACCTTATGCTTCACACCATTCTTCTTAAGGAGACTTTCAAAAAACTTATTGATGAAGTGTGAACCCCCATCACTGATCACAACTCTTGGAATCCCAAACCTTGGAAAGATTATGCTCTTGAACATTTTAATCACAACCTTAGCATCATTGGTGGGACTTGCAACAGCTTCTACCCATTTGGAGACATAGTCAACAGCTACAAGGATGTATTTGTTTCCAAAAGAGGAAGGGAAAGGACCCATAAAGTAAATGCCCCATACATCAAACACTTCAACTTCTAGAATAGGGTTTTGAGACATCTCATTTCTCTTGGTGATATTCCCTCTTCTTTGACATGAATCACATCTTGAAACAAAATCTTGAGTATCCGTGAACATATGTGGCCACCAGAACCCTGCTTGTAGCACCTTAGCAACAGTCTTGAAAGTGGAAAAATGACCACCATAGGTTGACCCATGGAAATGAGTAAGGATCCCATTAATCTCTTCATCAGCTACTACTCTTCTATAGAGCTGATCCTTGCAAAAATTGTAGAGGTAAGGCTCATCCCAAAAGTATCTCTTAACATCTTTACAGAACTTCTTCTTGGCATAGCCTTCAAGTTTTAGAGGCTCTCTTCCAGTAGCTAGATAGTTAGCCAAATCAGCATCCAAGGTCCCTTCTCATCAGTTTCCTTGACCTCTTCAATTCTTCTACCAGTCTTGACCAACTTCTCAATTGCCATGATAGCCATTATCTGTTCTTCAGGAAGTCCCTCATTAATAGGGATACCACACTCAGTCCTCATCCTTGATAAATTATCAGCCACCCCATTCTCAATTCCTGGTTTGTCCCTAATCTCAAGATCAAATTCTTGGAGCAGAAGTATCCACCGTAGGAGTCTAGGTTTAGAATCCTTCTTTGCTAGGAGATGTCTAAATGCAGCATGATCTGTGTAGACAATCACCTTAGAATCCACCAAATAACTCCTAAACTTCTCAAATGCAAATACTATGGCTAGTAACTCCTTCTCAGTTGTTGCATACTTCATCTGAGCATCATCAAGAATTCTGAAAGCATAATATATCACATGAGACTTCTTATCCTTCTTCTGCCCCAAGACTGCTCCCACAGCATAATCACTTGCATCACACATGATCTCAAAGGGGAGATCCCAATCTGGAGGTTGGACAGTAGGGGCGCTCACCAGCTCAGATTTCAGCTTCTTGAAGGCATCAAGACATTCTTCATCAAACTTAAAAACAGCCTCCTTGCACAACAGCTTGGTTAACGGCCTTGCTATCTTTGAGAAGTCTTTGATGAATCTTCTATAGAACCCTGCATGGCCCAAGAAGCTTCTGATATCTTTTACTGTTCTTGGTGGAGCCAATCCCATTATCACATCAATCTTGGCTTTGTCTACTTCAATCCCTTTCTCTGAAATTTTCTGTCCTAGCACAATCCCATTATCACATCAAGTGGCACTTCTCCCAGTTGAGCACCAGGTTGGTATCTTCACATCTTTGAAGTACCCTGCACAAGTTAGATAGACAAGCAGAAAAAGAGGATCCGTAGACAGAGAAGTCATCCATGAAAACCTCCACTACATCCTCAATTAGATCAGAAAAGATAGACATCATACACCTTTGGAAGGTTGCTGAGCATTACATAGTCCAAATGGCATCCTTCGATATGCAAAGGTACCATAGGGACATGTGAATGTTGTCTTTTCTTGATCATTTGGATGAATGGGGATCTGGAAAAACCATGAATACCCATCAAGGAAACAATAATATGGATGATTTGCAAGCCTTTCTAGCATCTGATCAATGAATGGAAGTGGGAAATGATCCTTCCTAGATGCAGAGTTCAGCTTTCTATAATCAATGCACATTCTATGTCCTGTTATTGTTCTTGTGGGTATTAATTCATCCTTTTCATTTTTAATGACAGTGATCCCACCTTTCTTTGGGACTACATGCACATGTGATACCCATTTACTATCAGAAATTGGGTAAATTACACCAGCATCCAAAAGTTTTAGAATCTCTTTCTTAACAACATCCTTCAGGTTGGGGTTCAACCTTCATTGATGTTCTATAGAAGTCATATATTCATCTTTTAGATGTATCCTATGCATGCACAAAGAAGGTGAGATCCCTTTAATGTCTTCTATTGAGTAGCCAATTTCTTTCCTAAACCTTTTTAGTTCATTTAAAAGTGTAGCCAATTCGTTTTCATTTAAAAGGCTACTCACTATAACACGATATGTGTTATTAGGACCTAGAAAGGCATACCTTACTCCAAGGGGAAGGGGTTTAAGCTCCACTTTGGGTGCTTTGAGCTCACTCCAATCATCTTGGGACTCCCCTTGTTCTTCTACAGAAGCAATGACTTAGACAGCTTGGGGAAGCTCCAGAAACTCATCCACGCCCATCAATGCCTTGTGAGAATCCAACATCCTAACATACTCTTGGCTTTCCTTGTTGTCTACCACTTGATCTTCTCTTTCCACAGTTAAAGCAAGTTGTAGGGCATCCTCCATAGCCATCTCTTCTAGGAACTCATCAGCTAAAGCCTCCATGGCTTCAATGTAAAACACTTGTCCATTGATAGTAGGTCTCTTTGTTGGTGTCAAAATCGGTCACGACGGAATCAATGGCAAAAAGTCTCCGCAAAAATATAAAAGAAATCATTTTATAAAACTCGAAGAATCGTTTTATAAAACTCGAGAATCGTTTTATAAAACTCGAAGAAACGTTTTATAAAACTCGAAGAATGGTTTTATAAAACTCGAGAATCGTTTTATAAAACTCGAGAATCGTTTTATAAAACTCGAGAATCGTTTTATAAAACTCGAGAATCGTTTTATAAAACTTGAGAATCGTTTTATAAAACTCGGAAGATCGTTATCTCAGAAAAGCAAAACAAACGTGGATTACTCGATCGTCCGAATTAATCACAAAACCGCGAAAAACCGAAACCGCCGTAAAACGCGAACTAGTCTCATTCCGACTAGTTCGCCGTTGGGCGAACTAGAAGCTTCCCAAGAGGCGCTGACTTTGCCCCAATGGTTCATATCGCCTAGATCGCTATACGGCGACCTGGACAAGCTGAACTAGCACGCCGTACGTCGAGCCAACCATCCCAAACCTCGATCTCCCACATCCTTGATTCAAGGCATACGTCCTTCAACACGATCATATTCCGAATAACGGTCGAAATGTTTCTCGTTTCGTCTCGATCCGTCTTATCATTCGAGTTTTACGATAAAAACCGTAAAACTTAGTTTTCTCGAAAAGAACTCGAGGAAATCGTATAAAACGGAAACGGTTAAACGAAACACCGAATATTGCCTAAACTATACGATTTATTCGAAATTTTTCGTAAAAAACATACAAAATGCGTTTTTAATAAAACCCCGAGTAAATCATAGAAAACGGCAACGATTAATCAAAACATCGGAGATTGCTTAGCTTTACGATTAACTCGAGAAAATTATCTAAAATGGCATCGTATCAGGAAACGATCTCGTCTAAAGTCGTAAAACAGATTTATCGCAAAACGGCTCGGAAAGTCCTAAAACGCGATAAAAGCCATTCGCGACTTTAAACGAAGTCCAACCCGAAGATACGACCACGTTTTGGCGATTTACTCACAGAAAGAAGATAAATGTCAAACTTGAAGATAAATGTCAAGTTTGAGGATAAATAGAAGATTTCCGCAGGAAAAAAAAAAAGAAAGACCGAGATAAATGGAAGATTCCCGATAAACTCGAATCCGGGCGAAATGAAAAGACTAAACTGCCTAGGAAGGAAGTATATAAGCAAGAGGCATAGGGCAGAAGCGAAAGGACGAATTTCAGAGCTCTCATCTGAGACTTTTACAACTTTTCTAGACTTAGAATTTTCCGCACTTAGAAACTTAGGCTTTTACTCGACAAGTTCGGTTTCTAAGACTGGCGATCAATTACTAGACAAACTCGCATAGGCGGTTTGATCTATGGTCCAGCTCTATCAACTGAACTACGTTCGACTTGATCCTCGAAAAGGCTACGCAGGCAGCCTTTCATAAGGTTCAGTCCGAAATCATTTAAATCCTTTTTCTTATCTTTTTCTGTCTTTTTTTATCGAGCTGCAACTCGATTAGGTTTAAGGTTTTTATGTTGATAACTCGCTGATGGCCCTGCGGCAAAAGCCTTTGTAAACCCTTGTAATGATCACAACGCTCTTACGCGAAATCGAAATAAGATCTACTTTTTCTTTAAATTCGTTTTATTACGTTTTTCGTATTTTTCCGCATTTATTTGGTTACTTGTCGTTGGCTTTCGCAGAGATCCGGTTCCTCTCGAAATTTAGGGTTTTCCTAAGTTTCTTTATCTGACGGAAATCGACAAGTGTGAATTTTGGTTCCCACAGTTTGGCGCTAGAAGGAGGGGGGGTCGGATTACTCTTACTCATAGCCGCAAAACGCTTGACCAAAACGATGTCTGAATGTTTGAAAGACAAGGTCTCAACTCACAAAAACGCTGGTAAAACAACTCCTGCAGCGACTGCTCCTACAGCCAACGCTCATGCAAACGCTGTAGTACTCAACAAAATCGAAAACCTAATCGCGACTCTTCGCCACGGGTAGAGCAACAAAGCAAGCTCACGATTTCTATCTCAGATCACTAAGGGCAACAATAAAATCTATCAAACCCCATAGTGTTTTTCTTATTTCCGAGTTGGCCAAATCTCACGGGTTAAGAAAAAGACATTTTTCGAGAACTTTTCGGAAAAATAAAACTTGTCCTCCCAAAAATTGCGAAACAAACCGTAAGTTACTCGCGAAATAGATCCTAGGTTACTCACGGAAAAACCGTAGGTTATTCGCGGCAAAACCCTGTGTTACTCGCGGAAAAACCCTAGGTTATTCGTGACAAAACCCTAGGTTGCTCGCGGAAGAACCTTAGGCTACTCGCAGAATCGGGCAATACTATCCAGCCGAAAAGATGGTGAGTTGGCCAAGCAACCTAGCTTGCCATCCTGGCGAGCTGACCGGCTTTCCACCTCGTCCTAGAGGCACTGAATTTTCTCCGAGGGTCCGCACAATCCAAATCATAGCTACGGTGAGCCTGATCGTACTTTAAACAATAAGCGCACTGCTTTTCGTTTCGTCTCAATCGGACTTTCTATTGAGATTCTACGAAACCAACAAGTCAACTCGACGAATCGAGATTACCCGCGCAAAGCGTCTTAGCTCGCCAAACGTAGAGCTAAACCAAGCGTCTTAGCTCGCCGAACGTAGAGCTAAACCAAGCTGGCTAAGCTCGTCGAACGTAGAGCTAAACCAAGCGTCTTAGGTCGCCGAAAGTAGAGCTAAACAAAGCGTCTTAGCTCGCCGAACGTAGAGCTGAACCAAGCGCCTAGCTTGCCCAAGAGGCGCTGACTTTGCCCCAAGGGTTCTTACCATCCAGATCGCCACACGGCGAGCTGAAAGGGTTCACCCGACTTGCCCTACGTCGAACTGAACCAATCCTCGAGTTTCTCTCTCGAGTCTTGATCGCGCTGATTCTTGTTTCGTCTCAATCAGAATTTCCATCGGGGTTTTACGATAAAACCGCAAAGACTTGTTTCTTCGTATAAGTTCGAATCAATCAACTAAAACTGCAACGGCTGACTTAACACCAAAGTTGCCTAAACAATACGAGAAATCTGAACTCTCTAAACCCAATCCGGTTTTACGAAGCTCTGCCACGCTAAGTCGAAAACATCCAATCATAAACACGTGATTGATTTTTTCAATATACAAAGCGCACCTAGTCGGTCAAATAAAACCAGCAGTATGAAGAAACAAGAACATGAGCTCCGATGTTTAAGTCATCTCCCCGCTCCGATACTCTTGCTGGTAATTCGTCAAAGACCGGTAGGTCAAAAGACGAAGAACGAAGAATAGTCGATCCCAAATCATCGATGAAACTAAGGTATGTCCGATTTGAAAATTTTATTGGACTTCTAATTTCTCGTAGGTAAGAAACGAAAGCGTCTTGTAAACTGCCGTGAAACCTAGAGAACTTAGAATTTAGAGGATAGTCTAGCATGCTAAGTCGTAAGAAAATTTTGTCTATCTCGATTTGTCGTTCTCTAACCATTCAGGCATAACTCGCAAACCGATCCAATCTCTCGTACAACCGGGATAAACGATCGCCACGCATTCGAACATACTCATTTCCTAAAAGAAAAAAGGAGCTAGAGACGCTGACGTCGTCTTAAAACCGACTCGCTCCTAGAAATTTTCGTAAACCAGACATACTCCAAGTCATCGCCAATCTACCACAGTCTTTAACCAACCTGAATTATCGATCATCCGAATCCTTCAAAGGAAACTCGTTTTTCTTCTTTCACTGAATAGTTTTCCTCACATCAAGAAAACGCTTTCTATACAGAAAACTCTCGTAAAAAATAAGCGGAAAAATATTCGTACGATGCGACGCCTCGTCGAAATCATCAGCAAACGACAATCTAAAAACCGTCTAAGCGCTAAAGATTGATCCAAACCTTCTGGGAAATAGTCTCAAGGAATATACAGCATCTCTCGTCGCAATCATGCGGTTAGAAAATCTCTGCAAAACTTCAGAGCGAAACTCGATGATTTGCCGAAGTCATAAAGATCTTCTCGAACTTGATAAAACACGTATAAGAATCGAAAAATTATACGAGAAATCTTTAGGCATTGAAGCATTGATCTCATTTTCCGTCAAACCAGGTCAGTCACGGAATAATGTCAAGAACATTTGCGGCGAAAGAAAAATCGAGAACACAAAGCAGCAATAGAGAACACGTCCTCCCTTCTCGCCGACGGATCCTATTGCTGATCATGTGATTCATTCCGTCCGAGAAACCCGCTAAAACATTTTGTGACTAGATCTCGGTGAAATAACTTTTGGTAAAACTCCGTGAGTGATTCTGAAAAAACCATCACCGAAGGATCAAAAATTAAGCGGAAAGGTTTCTCGAAAAATCTGCGGAAACATTGTTAACCCAATGCGTCGTGCCGAATTACTAAATTCATCGCCCATTGCTTACGCGAGAAATCCTTCGTATAGTCATGATCATGTCATGACGAAGTAACTTTCAAAAATAAACGTAACAGGTTTTGCGAAAAGTACATTCCTTATAGTGAAAACCAAGCTATACGATCCGGCACTGAGCGACCAATATAAACTTTGCTTCCTCGCGCCACGATCTGAAATATCTCATTTTTAGCCCTTTGGTTCATGAGAATCTGCTCTCATTCCTCCCGATTCATCCGAGAATGAGACCGTCCCGCAAACGACGCCGCACGGGACCTACATCGAGCTTCTTAGGCTCTGTCTCCCTCGAGTAAAAAAAAAAACAACTTCCATACAAAGGAAGGTTTATACGAAACTTTCATCGTATAAATCAAACCTACAATGGAAAAACGTTTTCTATAACCACGTGCATACTTGGCATATCAAGCTCGACAAACGTTACTTGGCTATTGTCCGATCACGCTTCACTTCAATACCAAGTTTGCAAACCGACTCGACCTTTTGATAGCACGAAAGTGTCGTGGTCTAATCCTCTACCAAATACGACCTTGGCTGTGCGGCTGAACACAACCTTCACGCCAAGCCAATACATTCAACGGATAATGCAAACATGTCGAAAATCGGCTAATTTGCCTACAAAACACTCGTACCAGTGCTCCTAAAGCCGTACGAATCTCGGAAGATCAACACTTCACAAAGCACCGTAACGAAAAACGCTTCATTTCGGGGAAACAACTTACGCGACCTCTCGGTCCTAATTTTTCTAGCACAAATCAGAACACTGCCTAACATCCAAATAGGAGTGTAAGTTTTAATTGCGAATATCCGCAAAGGGACCATGGTGTTCCTGCAAAGCAGGGTTAAGACAAAACCCTCGCAACACCGCGCAACATCTCCGAGCCCGCAAACATTCCGAACATGAAACGCGGCATATAAAATAAAAACCAACTTTCTGCACTGCGAGACGTCGCAGACGCCCAGAGATTAGTTTTTCGACAAAAATACCTTCCTCGATAAAGTCATTTTCTTGGAAGACCTAACAGTCCGTTCGCGACTATAAAATACGCAAAACTTCTTAACGTATGTATCCTTCGCGAAGGCCCAAACTACGTAAAGATCTATCACTTAAAATTAGTTTGTTGCTGATCACAACGAACTCGCAACAGTCCTAAACAAACTTAAGTTACCTCGCAGAGATAGCTCTGGAACACCCGACACAAGGGTAATAGCGCTATAAAAGAAATCCATACTTTTGGTCAGAACTTCCGGGCAACTTAGAAATTGTTCCCGGTGAGATGCTCGGTTCCAACCAGACGAATCATATAAGCCGAGAACCTATCGCGGATTCTAAGTCGGTATGGAATCAGGTTAAAATCGCAACAGGTAAAACGAAAGCTGACTAGTCATCGCATAGCCTCAATCCGAAAGTAAACCTAGGTCTTGCCCTAAACCCAGCACACTGGTCGTTAACGTCTCAAGGCATGAATCGAGATCCTAAAGGCATGTCTCTTCGTCTATATCTAAACGCTCACTCGATTTGCTAAACATCCTAAAACGAGCAAACGAATAAGACGATACACTAAGGGAAAGGAATGCGAGACGACAACTCGCGGACCTCCCTCAATATCAATTCTTATTCTTCACGCTACATTCATACGAATAAAAACACGCTCTTAAAAACGCAAACTGATTTTTAATAAAGCCGCAAAAGCGACAGGGACTGAGAGCCGCACACGGCCAGTCCGAAAACTATAACGGCCACGCTCGGCCAGACCAAACAGCCTACGAGGCTAGTCTCAAGGCCGGCAAAGGTCCAGATGCCATCGACATCAATATGCTCGATAATTCCTACACGACATATAACTAGACCATAAAGGTCTTGCTAGGAAACAGGTCATACGAACCTTAACTCCAAGGCAAACTACGAAAGGCTTGATCCCCTCAAAAGGGTATGTAGGCAGCCTTCACAAGGCGCAGCCCTAATCTTAAAAGCTTTCCGCTCCCTGGAGAGTGGAAAGATCACTTTCAACGGACCTTTCCAACCATTAATCCCGCCTAACTTAACTAAAACTGGCTAACCACTCGCAAAAACCTTACGCTAAAGGCTCAAGATTCTGGCGAGCTGGGGGCTAACTGTTGGTGTCAAAATCGGTCACGACGGAATCAATGGCAAAAAGTCTACGCAAAAATATAAAAGAAATCGTTTTATAAAACTCGAAGAATCGTTTTATAAAACTCGAGAATCGTTTTATAAAACTCGAAGAATCGTTTTATAAAACTCGAAGAATCATTTTAGAAAACTCGAGAATCGTTTTATAAAACTCGAAGAATCCTTTTATAAAATTCAAAGAATCGTTTTACAAAACTTGAGAATCGTTTTATAAAACTCAAAGAATCGTTTTATAAAACTCGAGAATCGTTTTATAAAACTCGAAGAATCGTTTTATAAAACTCGAAGAATCGTTTTATAAAACTCGAGAATCGTTTTATAAGACTCGAGAATCGTTTTATAAAACTCGAAGAATCGTTTTATAAAACTCGAGAATCATTTTATAAAACTTGAAGAATCGTTTTATAAAACTCGAGAATCGTTTTATAAAACTCGAGAATCGTTTTATAAAACTCGAAGAATCGTATTATAAAACTCGAGAATCGTTTTATAAAACTCGGAGAATCGTTTTATAAAACTCAAAGAATCGTTTTATAAATCCAAAAGAAATTTCCGAACAAAGGAAATCCACGGAAAACTCAGAAGATCGTTATCTCGGAAATGCGAAACAAACGTCGATTACATGATCGTCCGAATTAAGCACAAAACCGCGAAAAACCGAAATCTCCGTAAAACGCGAACTAATCTCGTCCCGACTAGTTCGCCCAACGGCGAACTAAACGGCTTGGCTTAGTTCGCCGTTGGGCGAACTAGAAGCTTCCCAAGTGGCGCTGACTTTGCCCCAAGGGTTCTTATCGCCTAGATCGCCATACGGTGACCTGGCGAAGCTGAACTAGCACGCCGTACGTCGAGTCGGCCATCCCAAACCTCGATTTCCCACATCCTTGATTCAAGGCATACGTCCTTCGACACGATCATATTCCGAATCACGGTCGAAATGTCCCTCGTTTCTCTCGATCCGTCTTATCGTTCGAGTTTTACGATAAAAACCGTAAAACTTAGTTTTCTCGAAAAGAACTCTAGGAAATCGTATAAAACGGCAACGGTTAAACGAAACACCGAATATTGCCTAAACTATACGATTTATTCAAGATTTTTCGTAAAAATCATACAAAACGCGTTTTTAATAAAACCTCGAGTAAATCGTAGAAAACGGCAACGATTAATCAAAACATCGAACATTGCCTAGCTTTACGATTAACTCAAGAAACTTATCTAAAAACGGCATCGTATCAGGAAACGATCTCGTCTAAAGTCGTAAAACGGATTTATCGCAAAACGGCTCGGAAAGTCTTAAAACGCGATAAAAGCCATTCGCGACTTTAAACGAAGTCCAACCCGAAGATACGACCACGTTTTGGCGATTTACTCGCAGAAAGAAGATAAATGTCAAACTTGAAGATAAATGTCAAGTTTGAGGATAAATAGAAGATTTCTGCGGGAAAAAAAAGAAAGATCAAGATAAATGGAAGATTCCCGATAAACTTGAATCTGGGCGAAAAGGAAAAACTAAACTACCTAGGAAGGAAGTATATAAGCAAGAGGCATAGGGCAGAAGCGAAAACACGAATTTTAGAGCTCTCATCTGAGACTTTTACAACTTTTCTAAACTTAGAATTTTCCGCACTTAGAAACTTAGGCTTTTTCTCGACAAGTTCGGTTTCTATGACTGGCGATCAATTACTAGACAAACTCGCCTAGGCGGTTCGATCTCTGGTCCAGCTATATCAACTGAACTACGTTCGACTTGATCCTCGAAAGGGGTACGTAGGCAGCCTTTCATAAGGTTCAGTCCGAAATCATTCAAATCCTTTTTCTTATCTTTTCCGTCTTTTGTTATCGAGCTGCGACTAGATTAGGTTTAAGGTTTTTATATTGATAACTCGCTGATGGCCCTGCGGCCAAAGCCTTTGTAAACCCTTGTAATTATCGCAACGCTCTTACGCGAAATCGAAATAAGATCTACTTTTTCTTTAAATTCGTTTTAATACGTTTTTCGTATTTTTCCGCATTTATTTGGTTACTTGTCGTTGGCTTTCGCAGAGATCCGGTTCCTCTGGAAAATTAGGGTTTTCCTAAGTTTCCTTATTTGACGGAAATCGACAACTGTGAATTTCCGTTCCCACACTCTTCATTACCTCCTTGATGTCATAGTGAAGGGTATGTCCTTCTCCAAGGTGAAGATCAATCTTGCCCTCCTTCACATTGATAATAGCACCAGCAGTAGCCAAAAAGGGTCTCCCTAGTATAAATGGGTCTTTAGCTTCTTCATCCATCTCAAGGACCACAAAGTCTGTAGGAATCTCACAACCTCCTACCATAACTGGCAAGTCTTCAAGGATGCCTATAGGTAGCTTAACTGATCGATCAGCCAACACCAAGGACAGTCTGCACTTCTTGTATTGAGTGAAACCAAGCTTCTTAGAAACTGACAATGGCATGAGGCTCACACTAGCTCCCAAATCACAAAGGCTTCTCTCAAATGATATGGACCAATAGAACAAGGTAGAGTGAATGTTCCAGGGTCTTCAAGCTTCTTTGGGACTGTGAGCTTCTTTATAATGGCACTGCACTCATGTGTAAGGACCATCATCCCTTCCATTTCTTTCTTCTTCTGAGTCACAGCATCTTTTAAGAACTTGATGTATTGAGGGACAAGCATAAAAGCATCAATGATTGGCATTGTTACTTGGACCTCACTCATTTGCTTTTCAAACATAGCTTTGTACATTTCCAAAAGATGCTTCTTGAATCTACTAGGGAATGGATGCTTTGGCTCATAAGGAGGGGGGGAGTGAAGGTAGTGTCCTTTGATGAAGTAGCAGCTTCATTCTTTTTATCAACTGTCTTCTCTTCACCAACCTTCCCTTTACCTTTGGCTTCAACTATCTTCTCTAAGATCTCTTCATTGGTATTCTCATCAACAATCACAACCTCATCATCATCAGGGTTGATGACCACCTCCTCACCTTATTTCTCATTATCCTTAATGAGAGTTCTAAGAGGCAGTTCTCTTCCACTTCTAAGGGTGATTGCATTCAATGGAGCTTTGGGATTCTGCTCAGAAGAACCAGGAAGAGAGCCCATTTGGCGCTTAGAATTAGTGTTCATGGAGGCAAACTGACTCTCCAAAGCTTTGAACTTGCTGTGAAGATCATTGTAGCTTCCATCAATCTTTGTGTGTAAGTTCCTCAGCTCAATGCCAATACTCTTTTCTTGTCTGTCCATGTTCTTGTCCTGTTTGGTCTGGTTCTCAAGGATTTGTCGTAGCATAGCATCAAAATTATTCTCTTGAGAAGCAGGGGTAGAAGAACTTGATTGCCCTTGAGGAGACTGGTTTCCTTGGTAGCCTTTCTTGGGTTGGTAACCATCTTGTTGATTGTTGTAAGGCTTCTTCTGGTAGTTGTTTTGGTATTGAAAGTTGGGTTATTTCCTATACCAATACCCATTAGCATTGATGAAACACAGCTCCTTTTGACCTTCAATACCATCAACTTCATCAACTTGAGGTGACTCTTCCATAGTCTTGTTGCCCACAGATTTGACTTGTTCTTTTTTGTTTCTTTCTGAAAGTAGCAAATCAATCTTCTCTTCTAAGGACTTCAGCTCTTTCTTTGTCTCCTTAGACTCTCCTCCACCTCCTCTGTTGCTTCTATCATACTCATCATTGTAGATAGAAGCACTCTTGGGCAAGTTCTCAACCAACTCTAAACCTTCAGCTTCAGTCCTTCCCAAAAAGAACCCATTGCTAGCAGTATCAAGTTGAGTTCTGAACTTGGGAAGGGCACCTCTGTAGAAAGTGCTCAACAAGCTCTCTTGGCTGAATCCATGGTGAGGCACTGAATGATGTAGCTCTGAAATCTCTCCCATGCCTCCCCAACGCTCTCAAGGTTCCTTTGTGTAAATCCTGAAATCTCATTCCTTAGCTTTGCAGTCCTTGAGGTAGAGAAGAACTTTGTGAGAAAGGCTTCTTTGCATTCATCCTAAGTGGTGATAGAGTCTCTGGACAAGTTCTTCATCCAAGTATGAGCCTTGTCCCCCAATGAGAATGGGAACAATCTCAGCTTGAATGCATCTTCAGATACACCATTGATCTTGGTTGTGAAGCACAGCTGGTCAAAGTTGTCTAGGTGGTCTAGAGGATCCTCCAAGGGAAGACCATGGTACTTGTTACTTTGGATCATATTTATCAGGCTTGACTTGATCTCAAAATTGTTGTTCTCCACAGCAGGAGCTCGGATACCTGCCCGAGGACCATGGATGTTTGGTTGGTCATGAGTGCCAATAACTCTAGCCTGGCGCTGTGGGTGTTGTGGCCTAAGAATTGCAGCTCCTTGGCCATCAGCAGCCTCTGGTTGAGGCAGATTCTGGTTTTTTTTCCATCTCTAGCCCCAATCTATCAAGATGGGCTAGCCTTTCTTCTTCTCTCCTCCTTCTCAGCAACTCTCTCTCTAAGACTTGTGGCTCTTCAACTTCAGGAACAAGGTTTGCAGCTCCTCTGCTCCTTAATTTCATATACCTATCAACCAAGCAAGAGAGATGAAGCAGAAAAGTTAACTAACTTTGCAAAAGTAAAATGATTTAGTCTCAAGCAATGACTAAATCTCAATGTCAAAAACAAACTCAGAATTGGCAACGGCTCCAAATTTGGTAAGAGGTTTTCTCTGCCTCGCCTCTACGAGCAAATCAATGTACTAGGGTAAGTAGAGTGTCAATCCAGTTCTGAGTGTAATGATCAAAGAGAATGCAAATCATGAGCTCAATCTAAATGCAAACAAGAAGGGGTTTTGATATTGTAACAAGTAAGTGAAAGTATGAAATGCAATATGTCAAGCTATCAATCAAAGGATGAGAGAGAGACCAGGGGCAAGGGTATTGACTTTGGGTGAATGAGAATCCAAACTAGAATGTTAAGTTAAGCAATCAGCTAGTCTTATAGGTCTAGACACTTCAATAGACAAACTCTTTCTCAAGATGGATGCCCTTTTGCTTTCAAACTTTGGGCATCAAATCTCTTTGGCCTTAATCAATCAAACAACCAATAGGATTAAGTCCACTAACCATCTAAGCATCCCTAGCATCAAGTCCACTAACCATCTAAGCATCCCTAGCATCAAGTCTCCTTGGCTAAGCAAGCAAAAAGCATAAATACTTTGGTTCAGACATTTACACAAACACCTTGTGGGCAGGAAATATCTAGGGTTCTAACCTAGTGTGATCAAGACTAAACTAGTATTAAACTCAAATATTATGATAAGAAATCCTGGATCTAACAATAAACAACCTAGATCTTCATCAAATCACCCTAATCACCCAAGCCCCAAATCTAAAAAGATGTCTACTCACTAATCATCATTCTTAATCTTAAACTCATGAGAGATTCAAGACAAATCATGATTAAGGGATGAATAAGATTCAAATACTCAAGAAAGAAAGATAGATTAAGATTCAAAGTTTCACCAAGGTTGTGTTCTTAGATAAAACAAAGATTAGCCTTGCAGTCCTTGAGGTAGAGAAGAACTTTGTGTGAAAGGGTTCTTTGCATTCATCCCAAGTGGTGATAGAGTCTCTGGACAAGCTCTTCATCCAAGTATGAGCCTTGTCCCCCAATGAGAATGGGAACAATCTCAGCTTGAATGCATCTTCAGATACACCATTGATCTTGGTTGTTGAGCACAGCTGGTCAAAGTTGTCTAGGTGGTCTAGAGGATCCACCAAGGGAAGACCATGGTATTTGTTACTTTGTATCATATCAGGCTTGACTTGATCTCAAAGTTGTTGTTCTCCACAGCAGGTGCTCGGATACCAGCTCGATGACCATGGATGTTGTGGGAACCGAAATTCACCTACTGTCGATTTCCGTAAAATAAGGAAACTTAGGAAAACCCTAATTTTCCAGAGGAACCGGATCTCTGCAAAAGCCGACGACAAGTAACCAAATAAATGCGGAAAATACGAAAAACGTAATAAAACGAATTTATAGAAAAAGTAGATCTTATTTCGATTTTACGTAAGAGCGTTTTGATTGTTACAAGGGTTTACAAAGGCTTCGGCTGCAAGGCCATCAGCGATTTATCAACATAAAAACCTTAAACCTAGTCGAGTCGCAGCTCGATAACAAAAGACGGAAAAAGATAAGAAAAATGGTTTGATTGATTTGGGACTAAACCTTATGAAAGGCTGCCTACGTACCCCTTTCGAGGATCAAGTCGAACGTAGTTCATTTGATAGATCTGGACCAGAGATCGAACTGCCTGGGCGAGTTCGTCTAGTAATTGAGCGCCAGTCATAGAAACCGAACTTGTCGAGAAAAAAACCTAAGTTTCTAAGTGCGGAAAATTCTAAGTCTAGAAAAGTTGTAAAAGTCTCAGATGAGAGCTCTCTAATTCGTCCCTTTGCTTCTGCCCTATGCCTCTTGCTTATATACTCCCTTCCTAGGCGGTTTAGTCTTTCCATTTCGCCCAAATTCGAGTTTATTGGGAATCTTCTATTTATCTCGATCTTTCTTTTTTTCCTGCGGAAATCTTCTATTTATTCTCAAACTTGACATTTATCTTCAAGTTTGACATTTATCTTCTTTCTACGAGTAAATCGCCAAAACGTCGTCGTATCTTCTGGTTGGACTTCGTTTAAAGTCGCGAGTGGCTTTTATCACATTTTAGGACTTTCCGAGCTGTTTTGCGATAAATCTGTTTTACGACTTTAGACGAGATCGTCTCCTGATACGATGCCGTTTTTAGATAAGTTTCTCGAGTTAATCGTAAAGCTAGGCAATGTTCGATGTTTCGATTAATCGTTGCCGTTTTCTACGATTTACTCGGGGTTTTATTAAAAACGCGTTTTGTACGATTTTTAGGAAAATCTCGAATAAATCGTATAGTTTAGGCAATATTTGGTGTTTCGTTTAACCGTTGCCGTTTTATACGATTTCCTCGAGTTCTTTTCGAGAAACTAAGGTTTTACGGCTTTTATCGTAAAACTCGAACGATATGACGGATCGAGACGAAACGGGAGACATTTCGACCGTTATTCGGAATATGATCGTGTCGAAGGACATATGCCTTGAATCAAGGATGTGGGAGATCGAAGCTCGGGATTGTCGGCTCGACGTATGGCGAGCTATTTCAGCTTTGGCCAGGTCACCGTATGGCGAGCTAGGCGATAAGAACCCTTGGGGCAAAGTCAACGCCTCTTGGGCGAGCTAGGCGCCTGGCTTAGCTCGCCGTTGGGCGAGCTACCCGGGAAGCTTCTAGCTCGCCCAACAGCGAGCTAAGCCAGCTGGCTTAGCTCGCCGTTGCGCGAGCTAGTTGGGACGGCGAGCTAGTTGTGTCGGGACTAACTCACGTTTTACGGCGGTTTCGGTTTTTCGCGTGTTTTGTGCTTAACTCGGGCGATCGTGTAATCGACGTTTGTTTCGTTTTTATGAGATAACGATCTTCCGAGTTTTCTACGGCTTTCCTTTGTTCGGAAATCTCTTTGGATTTATAAAACGATTTCTCCAGTTTTATAAAACGGTTTATCGAGTTTTATAAAACGATTTCTCGAGTCTTATAAAACGATTTCTCGAGTTTTATAAAATGACGTCTCGAGTTATATAAAACGATTCTCCGAGTTCTATAAAACGATTTCTCGAGTTTTATAAAACGATTTCTCGAGTTTTATAAAACGGCTGCTCGAGTTTTATAAAACAATTCTTCGATTTCTCGAGTTTTATAAAATGATTTCTCGACTTTTATAAAACGGATTCTCGAGTATTATAATACGGAAACTTCTTTTATAAAATGATTTCTCCAGTTTTATAAAATGATATCTCGAGTTTTATAAAACGGAATCTTCTCTTATAAAACGATTTCTCGAGTTTTATAAAACGATCTCTCGATTTTTATAAAACGTATATTTTTTTTTACTTTTGCGGAGACTTTTAACCATTGATTTCGTCATGACCGATTGTGACACCAACAGATGTTTGGTTGGTCATGAGTGCCAATAACTCTAGCCTGGCGCTGTGGGTGTTGTGGCCTAAGGTTTGCAGCTCCTTGGCCATCAGCAGCCTCTGGTTGAGGCAGATTCTGGTTTCTTTCCATCTCTAGCCCCAATCTATCAAGATGGGCTAGCCTTTCTTCTTCTCTCCTCCTTCTCAGCAACTCTCTCTCTCTCTAAGACTTGTGGCTCTTCAACTTCAGGAACAAGGTTTGCAGCTCCTCTACTCCTTAAGTTCATACACCTATGTTGGGGTCAAAATCGATAAGACGGAATTAATAGCCAAAACTCCCCGCGAATATACAAAAAGAACAGTTTTATAAAATTCGAGAATTGTTTTATAAAACTCGAGAATCGTTTTATAAAACTTGAAGATCGTTTTATAAAACTCGAGAAATCGTTTTATAAAGCTCGAGAATCGTTTTACAAAACTCGAGAAATCGTTTTATAAAACTCGAAGATCGTTTTATAAAACTCGAAGATCGTTTTATAAACTCGAAGAAATCGTCTTATAAAGCTCAAGAATCATTTTATAAAACTCGAGAAATCGTTTTATAAAACTCGAGGATCGTTTTATAAAACTCGAAGAAATCGTTTTATAAAGCTCGAGAATCGTTTTATAAAACTCGAGAAATCGTTTTATAAAACTCGAGAATCGTTTTATAAAACTCGAGAAATCGTTTTATAAAACTCGAGAAATCGTTTTATAAAACTCGAGAATCGTTTTATAAAACTCGAGAATCATTTTATAAAACTCGAGAAATCGTTTTATAAAACTCGAGAAATCGTTTTATAAAACTCGAGAATCGTTTTATAAAACTCAAAGATCGTTTTATAAAACTCGAATATCGTTTTATAAAAACTCGAGAAATCATTTTATTAAACTCGAAGATCGTTTTATAAAACTCAAAGGTCGTTTTATGAAATCCGAAGATCGTTTTATAAAACTCGAGAATCGTTTTACAAAACCGCAAAAACCCGAAAAAAAGCCGTAAAACGCGAACTAGTCGCAACTAGTTCGCCCATCGGCGAACTAAGCCGGACCCAGCTTAGTTCGCCGATGGGCGAACTAAGAAGCACTCTCTAGTTCGCCCATCGGCGAACCCGGCTTAGTTCGCCGATGGGCGAACTAGAAACTTCTCGGACACTCCGCGTCTCGATTTCCCGCATTCCCGATTCAAAACTTACGTCTTTCGACAAGGTCGCATTCTGAACCACGGCCGAAATATCTCCCGTTCCATCTTGATCCGACTTACCGTTCGAGTTTTACGATAAAAACCGTAAAACTTCGTTTTCTCGGAAAGAACTCGAGGAAATCGTATAAAACGGCAACGGTTAAACGAAACACCGAAAATTTCCTAAACTATACGATTTATTCGAGATTTCTGTTAAAATCATAAAAACGCGCTTTTTAGTAAAAAAACGTCGAGTAAGTCGTAAAAAACGTGTTTTTAATAAAAAGTCGAGTAAATCGCAAAACCTTGCGATTAACTCGAGTAAATTATTAAAAACGACGTCAGATCGGAAAACGATCCCGTAAAAGTCAGAAAACGGATTTATCGCAAAACGGCCCGAAAGGACCTAAAACGCGATAAAAACCCATCTCGCGATCTTAACGGAATCTAACCCGCAGATTTGACAACGTTTTGACGGTTTACTCGCAGAAGGAAAATAAAAGTAAAGTTTAAAGATAAAAGGAAGGTTTGAAGAGAAATAGAAGATTTTCGCAGAAGAAAAGGAAGGATCGAGAAGAATGGAAAATTCCCGATTTAGTCAAATCTGGGCGAAATGGAAAGATCGGATAGCCAAGGCAAGGAGTATATAAAGAGGAGGTCTAGGGCAGAAGCAGAGACACGAAATTCAGAGCTCTCACCACCAAAACTAGCATTTAGGAATCTTTCCGTTTTTCTGTTAGCGAGCTGCGTCTCAATTAGGGTTTTCTAGTTCTTACGTTTTCGGCTACTCTCTTTGTACCAGTTCAACGCAGATTCGGAATAAGAACCTTCTTGCTTTCNGAGTATATAAAGAGGAGGTCTAGGGCAGAAGCAGAGACACGAAATTCAGAGCTCTCACCACCAAAACTAGCATTTAGGAATCTTTCCGTTTTTCTGTTAGCGAGCTGCGTCTCAATTAGGGTTTTCTAGTTCTTACGTTTTCGGCTACTCTCTTTGTACCAGTTCAACGCAGATTCGGAATAAGAACCTTCTTGCTTTCTATCTCGCTTATTTTTGTTTTAATTCTAAGTGTTTTCGTCATCTTAACTTTGTTGTGCGGTTCTCATAGATAGCCGGTTCCTCTGGAAACTTTGGGTTTTCCCGAAGTTTCCTTATTTACGATTTATTTGACAGTAGGGTGAAATCGACTCCCACAGTTTGGCGCTAGAAGGAGGGGGGTCGGATCTATCTTACACCGTAACCGCAACATGTCCAACGAAGAAACGATGACTGGTGATAACCAAACTCGCGACGAACGCGACAACGTTGAAACACCGCTACCAAAAGACGCGCATGCGGCCAACGCTACGAACGCTAACGCCGAGACCGTCGAAAAGATGCTTTCCGAGTTTAACAAAAAATCAGAAGAGCAGGAAAAGCTCATTGGTTCACTCGCAAAACGGCTCGAAACCCTAATTGCGAGAACCAAAGCAACTCGCCCCCGCGGAACTACCAAAATCCGCGGAAGGAGACTCGATTTCGGTGCTCCTGCGGATCGTCCCAGAATCGATCAGGGAAACGTACCGGAAAAGGATTTCGGAAAAGAAAACCCTGACACGACGCTGAACGAATCGGAAAAGTCTCCTATTCGCGAACAGGAGACCGAAGGTGACGGCATCGAAAGGGTCAACCTGGAAACGAGCGACCAGGCCGACTCGACAGACGAAGACGCCGACGTCCATCCTAGGAGAAGGAAAACTCGCAGTCCTCGACCGGAGTCGTCTCCCGAACGTTCCTTTACTGGAGAGGAAGGAGAACTCGATTTCGCGCGATACGCAAAAACCGCCGAGGAGCGATCTCCGGTCACTCACGGCAAACGCCGACAAGGTCGGAAAACTGCTGGCGATCAGACCGAGATTCGCGATCTCCGCGAATACATTACCAAAACGGCCGCAGCGGTAAAAGTTGTGAAGTCTCAGATTCACCACGCGACCAGCGCCGCACCCGAGATCGATCGGCTGCTGTACGAGTCTCGAAAAACGCCCTTCACGGCTCGCATCACCGAGATCAAACTGCCCGATCCCGGAAAGCTTAAGGTGCCAACTTACGACGGGACAACCGATCCGAAAGCGCACCTGCAAGCGTTCCAGATCACCATGGGACGAGCCAAGCTCAAGGACCACAAAAAAGACGCAGGTTACTGCCGCCTCTTTGTCGAAAACTTAGAAGGAGTCGCGCTCGAATGGTTCGCCAAACTTAGGCGAAATTCGATCGGAAGTTTCCGTCGACTGGCTTCGGAGTTCCTAAAGCAGTATTCGATGTTCATTAACCCGGAAACCTCCGACGCCGATCTCTGGAGTTTGGTGCACGAGGAAGACAAATCTCTCCGCGATTTCATGAGTAGATTCAAACTCGTCATGGCTAGGGTTAGCGGGATAAGCGACAAAGCCGCCATCGACGCGTTGAGGAAATCGCTCTGGTATAAATCGAAGTTCCGCAAATGGATAACTCTCGAGAAACCGCGGACGATCCAGGACGCGCTCCATAAGGCCACCGACTTCATAACCATCAAGGAGGAAACTAAAATCCTGTCCGAGAAGCATAAGCCGACGAAATCATCCGCAAAGGATAACGTGTCCGAGCAGAAGCAGAAAAAGCTCTCGTAACGACAAATTCGTCCATCACGAGGGACAGGATCTCCGAGGAGCGCATAACTACGCCATTAACTCTGGTTCGGAGCAAGGGCGGACTACGGGTAACACGTGGACGAGAAATTTGAATTACGACGAGAATTCCTTCTGCGACCTCCACCAAACCCATGGTCATTCCACCGTGAACTGCAAAGTTCTCGGCGCCAGACTGGCCGCAAAGTTAGTCGCGGGAGAACTTTCCGAGATATCTAGCGTCAAGGATCTTATCCGCGATTCGGACCGCGTCCCGAAGAACGACCAAAACACGCAAACTCCGCCTCAGGGAAATCACTCGGGCGAAAAACGCGGACGAAGAACAGACAAGAAGGGTAACGATGCTAACTGCCGAAAAATCAACATGATCATCGGCGAATCGCCATACTTTAACGACACCATCTCGTCAATAAAATCCTACCAACGTAAAGCCGAAACCGGCTCGAGTTGGAAGGTGCCGATCGACGATTCTCCGACAGGAGTAATCTCTTTCAACGATGCTGAAACCGGTGGAATCGACCAACCGCATGCCGATCCCCTTGTCATCGATTTGGTGATAAGCGATCTAGAGGTTGCTCGAATCCTGGTCGATACCGGAAGCACGGTCAATGTCATCTTCCGCAACACGCTAGCACGAATGAGAATCGATCTCTCGGAAGTCGAGCCGATTCCAACACCGCTGACTAGTTTCTCCGGCGAAACGTCAATGACCTTGGGATCAATCCGACTACCGGTCGTCGCGAAAGAAGTGACGAAAATCGTTAACTTCACGGTAGTCGATTTCCCGGCTATCTACAACGTGATTATGGGCACGCCTTGGATAAACTCCATGAAGGCGGTCTTGTCCACGTATCATTTAGGCATCAAATTCCCGACGCCTACGGGAGTCGCTGTAATTTGGGGATGCCAAAGACAATCGCGATCTTGCTTCCTGGCCGAACATAAGCTGAGGCAATTAGCGGTCGCGATCGTGAAACCAAAACGGGCAAAGGTCACGCCACCGCCTGCAGACAACGACCCGAAGCAAGCAACGGCCGAGAAACCAGAAGTTTCCGCACCCATCGCTTCCGCCCAACCGGAGGAGACAATCCCGGACAAAGACATCGATCCCGCGANGGGGGGGGGGGGGGGGGGAGTGGGTGAGTATACGAGTATTCGTATACTCCCAAAATTTTTTACAAAATTTCTTTTAACTTTGTAATAAAAAATTGTTCAAAATTTTTAATAAAGACAAAGTTAGAATATCTCCGCTACCATCGAAAAAGGCAAATCCGGAAAATCGCTTCCGCAGTAACAATTACTCAATCATTTTTACAAAAATTCGCATATCAAAATATTTTCGGAAAGAGCATGCGAGACGTCGCCTAAATTCTCGAAGAAAAATATTTCCCCAGTCCGTCCGCGACTATAAAAAGGCGAACGCTCGGCCATTGGCCCCGTCGAGCACGCTAGCCGTCCTAAACAAACGCACCGACCTATTGGTCTGCATACATCCGACGAGGATAAAATAACGCGCTATAAAAGAAATCCAAATTTTTGGTCAGCACTTCCGGGAAATTGTTCCCGGAGAGATGCTCGATTCCAACCAGACGAATCATATAAGCCGAGAACCTATCGCGGATTCTAATTCGGTATGGAATCAGGTTAAAATTGCAACGGGCAAAACGAAAGCCGATTAGTCATCGCACATCCCCAATCCGAAAGTAAACCTAGGTCTTGCCCTAAACCCAGCACACTGGTCGCTAACGTCTCAAGGCATGAATCGAGATCCTAAAGGCATGTCTCTTCGCCCACATCTAAACACTCGCAAAAATCGAAATCTCCCGAATTTACGAATCGGACGATCTACACCAAAGAGTTAGGTACGAGATGACAACTCGTATTCTTTCCTCTACATCTAACATAAAAAACGAATTTCATATTCAGAAAATGTCTTATTAAAAGCATTCGAATACACACCGCCCAGCGGTAGGGATTCAAAGCCACCAACAGCCAGTCCCGGAAAAACAACGACAAAATCGAAAAAACTAAGAACATCACACATCAAAGTCATCAAACGCAGGTTGATCGACTTCGCCATCTACATCCGAAATCCCAGGACCGACTTCAATTTAATCCGGCGACACCACGACGGGATTCCATTGATCCCACATGCGCGCCTTAGGGTCGAAAAATTCGGACTGCATATCTTTTTCCCGATTCAAATCTTCCCATCGCACTTGGGATTCCTTAGCAAACGAATACCCTTCATTCTGAGTCAGGGATAACCCATGAACGACCCCGCGACATTCGCGATAATCACCATGCGCCCGTTGAACAGCTTCCGCATCCGAATAACCGATTGCAAATCGCTCGCGACTGTTGGTGTCGAAAACCGTACTCTC
>CAKOAT010476265.1:39111-54293 GCA_932364175.1 Eruca vesicaria subsp. sativa
CTCGAGAATCGTTTTATAAAACTCGAAGAATCGTTTTATAAAACTCGAGAATCGTTTTATAAAACTCGAGAATCGTTTTATAAAGCTCGAGAATCGTTTTATAAAACTCAAGAATCGTTTTATAAAACTCGAGAATCGTTTTATAAAACTCGAAGAATCGTTTTATAAAACTCGAGAACCGTTTTATAAAACTCGAGAATCGTTTTATAAAACTCGAGAATCGTTTTATAAAACTCGAAAATCGTTTTATAAAACTCGAGAATCGTTTTATAAAACTCGAGGATCGTTTTATAAAACTCGAGAATCGTTTTATAAAACTCGAGAATCCTTTTATAAAACTCGAGAATCGTTTTATAAAACTCGAAGAATCGTTTTATAAAACTCGAAGAATCTTTTTATCGCGTTTTATAAAACTCGGGAGCATATTCTTCCCGCTACATTCATATGAATAAAAGCACGCTCTTAAAAACACAAACTGATTTTTAATAAAGCCGCAAAAGCGGCAGGGACTCAGAGCCGCACACGGCCAGTCCGAAAACTATAACGGCCACGCTCGGCCAGACCAAACGGCCTACGAGACTAGTCTCAAGGCCGGCAAAGGTCAAGATGCCATCAACATCATTATGCTCGATAAACATATAACTAGATCATAAAGGTCTTGCCGGGAAAAAGGTCATACGAACCTTAACTCCGAAACGAACTACGAAAGGCTTGATCCCCTCAAAAGGGTACGTAGGCAGCCTTCACAAGGCGCATCCCTAATCTTAAACGCTTTCCGCTCCCTGGAATGTGGAAAGATCACTTTCAACGGACCTTTCCGACCATTAATTCCGCCTAACTTAACTAAAACTGGTTAACCACTCGCAAGAACCTTACGCTAAAGGCTCACGATTCTTACGAGCTGGGGGGCTAACTGTTGGGGTCAAAATCGGTACGACGGAATTAATAGCCAAAACTCCCCGCGAAAATACAAAAAGAACAGTTTTATNTCGCAAGAACCTTACGCTAAAGGCTCACGATTCTTACGAGCTGGGGGGCTAACTGTTGGGGTCAAAATCGGTACGACGGAATTAATAGCCAAAACTCCCCGCGAAAATACAAAAAGAACAGTTTTATAAAATTCGAGAATCGTTTTATAAAACTCGAGAATCGTTTTATAAAACTCGAAGATCGTTTTATAAAACTCGAGAAATCGTTTTATAATGCTCGAGAATCGTTTTATAAAACTCGAGAAATCGTTTTATAAAACTCGAAGATCGTTTTATAAAACTCGAAGAAATCGTCTTATAAAGCTCAAGAATCGTTTTATAAAACTCGAGAAATCGTTTTATAATGCTCGAGAATCGTTTTATAAAACTCGAGAAATCATTTTATAAAACTCGAAGATCGTTTTATAAAACTCGAGAATCGTTTTATAAAACTCGAGAAATCGTTTTATAAAACTCGAGAATCGTTTTATAAAACTCGAGAATCGTTTTATGAAACTCGAGAAATCGTTTTATAAAACTTGAGAAATCGTTTTATAAAACTCGAGAATAGTTTTATGAAACTCAAAGATCGTTTTATAAAACTCGAAGATCGTTTTATAAAAACTCGAGAAATCATTTTATAAAACTCGAAGATCGTTTTATGAAATCCGAAGATAGTTTTATAAAACTCGAGAATCGTTTTACAAAACCGCAAAAAAACCGAAAAAGCCGTAAAACGCGAACTAGTCGCAACTAGTTCGCCCATCGGCGAACTAAGCCGGACCCGGCTTAGTTCGCCGATGGGCGAACTAAGAAGCACTCTCTAGTTCGCCCATCGGCGAACTAAGAGTCACTCTCTAGTTCTCCCATCGGCGAACTAAGCCAGGCCCGGCTTAGTTCGCCGATGGGCGAACTAGGGAGTAATCAACTAGTTCGCCGATGGGCAAACTAGAGACTTCTCGGACACTCCGCGTCTCGATTTCCAGCATTCCCGATTCGAAACTTACGTCTTTCGACAAGGTCGCATTCTGAACCACGGCCGAAATATCTCCCGTTCCATCTCGATCCGACTTACCGTTCGAGTTTTACGATAAAAACCGTAAAACTTCGTTTTCTCGGAAAGAACTCAAGGAAATCGTATAAAATGGCAACGGTTAAACGAAACACCGAACATTGCCTAAACTATACGATTTATTCGAGATTTATCGTTAATATCATAAAAACGCGCTTTTTAGTAAAAAAACGTCGAGTAAGTCGTAAAAAACGTGTTTTTAATAAAAAGTCGAGTAAATCGCAAAACCTTGCGATTAACTCGAGTAAATTATTAAAAACGACGTCAGACCGGAAAACGATCCCGTAAAAGTCAGAAAACGGATTTATCGCAAAACGGCCCGAAAGGACCTAAAACGCGATAAAAACCCATCTCGCGATCTTAACGGAATCTAACCCGCAGATTTGACAACGTTTTGACGGTTTACTCGCAGAAGGAAAATAAAAGTCAAGTTTAAAGATAAAAGGAAGGTTTGAAGAGAAATAGAAGATTTCCGCAGAAGAAAAGGAAGGATNGAGTATATAAAGAGGAGGTCTAGGGCAGAAGCAGAGACACGAAATTCAGAGCTCTCACCACCAAAACTAGCATTTAGGAATCTTTCCGTTTTTCTGTTAGCGAGCTGCGTCTCAATTAGGGTTTTCTAGTTCTTACGTTTTCGGCTACTCTCTTTGTACCAGTTCAACGCAGATTCGGAATAAGAACCTTCTTGCTTTCAATCTCGCTTATTTTTGTTTTAATTCTAAGTGTTTTCGTCATCTTAATCTTTGTTGTGTGGTTCTCGCAGATAGCCGGTTCCTCTGGAAACTTAGGGTTTTCCCGAAGTTTCCTTATTTACGATTTATTTGACAGTAGGGTGAAATCGACTCCCACAACCTACAGGTCTTAAAATCCTAAATAAGAAAAAACCCTAGGATGATTATATTACCTCTGAGAAGAATGAAGAACATCTCTATGGCCTTCCTTGCTATCAGTTTGAGCCACACAACATGGCTGTTACCAATGTTCCTATTTGCCAACTCCATGAGTACATCAACAATCTCCAAAGATGGAACAATGCTCAAGACAGAACCATCTTCAAGCTTAAGGAGAAGTGCATTGAGTTGAGCAAGACTGTGAAAAGTCAAGCTGAAGTTTCAGCTCAGTTTATGAAGAAGGTGACTGAAGTGTTAACAGAGGAGCAGGATGCTCAAGCTAAGAGTTCGATTTCCTTACCCCTGAGCCACAGCCACCACAAGACCCTCTAGCTCTTGGTTTCCCTCTAACAACTAAGAAATGGCTGCGCCAGAGAAGGAACCCCGAAGCTTATCGATCAAACTCTGGAAACAAGTCTCCTTCCCTTGCTTCAACTTATAGGGAATCCTCAGACACAGTTGAAGAGGCCACAGCCTCTTCCAAAGCTATATGATAAGGTACTCCACTCCTTTCCATTGTATATACCATTTTTCATTTTTCAATTTTTTTTACTTTTCTTTGAGGTATCTCTCTCCACTTATTAACACAGAGACTGTGTAAACTAAGTGTGGGGAGGGGGTGGGGTACGAAGCACTTAACCTTGTGTTTTTGTTGTTTTAAGTGTCCCTGCATTGCATTGTCTAAGTACTTATGCATATTAAAAAAAAACAAAAAAAAAAACAAAAAAAAAGATAGGTATAGTTTCATCATTTGCATTTTTACGGTTAACTCTAGAGCATTAGTCTGCATTCATATAGTTTAAGGAACAAAGAATACATCAAGGAACACATGCTTAATGCTCAAAACAACACCCTAGGTTCACATAGTTAAAAGCTTATGCATCTCTTGAAAAGGCTTGTAAGCTTCATGCTTTGATTCTCATCTTAGAAATTGTTGCTTGTGTGAGGTTAGCTATCTTTTAAAACCAACCACAAACTGAACTTAAAACTAATTGAACTTTAATCCTCTTGCTTATGGGTTCTTGCATGCTTGATCAAGGATTATACACATTTGGGTTTTTGTTTATCCTTTCTAAAACCCTTTTTGAAAACCCAAATGGCACTTCCATGCCCCTAAAACCCTATCCTCCTTTGAAACCTAAAATCATTTTGCTTGAGTGAGGCATTTTTGTGAAAGCTAGTCATGTACAAAATCTTGAGAGTATTAGGAGCGACAATGGTTTGTTCTTATCTTATGCTAGCGCTAGGACCTCATTTTAGCTAGCACTTAGGATGGTATTTGGGTTTGTGAGTTTGATTTCGATCTTGGGATTGGGAGGTGAAAAAGAAAGAAATGAAAAGACTGAGCCAAAGAGCAATAAAAAGAAAAGAAAACCACTAGGGATTAAAAAGAAAAAAAAAGAGAGAGAGATGAAAGCTCTAGAATCGTTTAGTAAAATCTCTTTAGAACTTAAAGAAAAGAAACAAACAGATTTGGGATAGACAAAGAAAATAAAAGAAAAGATAGGAATAAAGAGCTAAATGTGAGAGTGTTGAAAAAGATCCCTAGTTGGTTAAAAACAAATGAGAAAGTGTGATAATTGGGTGAGTGTTGAAGATGGGTATCTTTTGGGTTTTAGGGCTTTGAAAGAAGAAGATTTGAGCTTAGAATCATTTAGGAAAGGGGTAGAATGATGAGAACAAGTCATTGTATGCATGAATTGCTCCTTTTCTTAGATAAATTTTACATAATGATCTAGCTACTATGTTTGAGTGTTACCCACCAAAAAGAATTATGATGAAAGCTCCTCTTTAGTTCTCATTTAACCATTTATCTTGCCTAGCCAATTGATTGAGATCAAGTCCCCATTTGCAAGACTTCACCATGTTAGTTCAAACTTGATTGAATGTGATGGTTGGTTTGAAAGTGTAGCTGGTTGGTGATCCTCAACTTGTTTTGAGTAATGAGTTTAGATAAGCCTTGAGAAGATAGAGTGTAATAAAAGAGATTGCATCTGCTATTGGTTATGTTTGTTTGGAATGGTGTGTTGAGGTTAAGAAGTGTTTCTTGTCTTTCTAAGCTCCCCCTCTTAATCTCTCCCCTTGGTTTGATTTGAAACTTCTTGAGGACAAGTAAGACTCTAGTGTGGGGGAGTTGATATGAGGCATATTTATCTAGCTTTAGCCATTCATTTTAGTATCACAAGTGCATTAGATTAAATCTTAGGCATCTTTAGGTCATGCATTTGCATACATTTGTTCTATCAGGTGTTGGAGTACCAAAAGATGTGATCTGAGTCTTGGAGAGGTGTTTAGCTCTTGATAAGGAGTTTTGGAGGTGAAATGGTGTTGGCACCAGCTTGGACCGGGTGGCGCCTAACGGGTAACCTTACCCGGTCACAACTCATGTGCTCAACAAAGGATCAGAACGGGTAGGACCTTACCGGGTGCTTATGGCTGGTCGCAAATGGGAGCCGAATTATGCACAAGACGATACCGGGCAGCACGTACCGGGAGACTCCATCCGATCGCAATACGAAGCCAAGTTGCGAGGTGCCTTACCGGGGAGATCCGGCCGGGTGATGCAAGCCGGTCACAATGCGATCCAAACAAGCGACCCTCCTGACCAGGTAGGAGCTACCGGGTAGCGTCTGAGGCCTCTCCACCCGCTCTGTGTTCTCCAATTCTTGCTTAAGCCTATCTTCAACCTAATGTTTAAGGGTTTTTTATTCTTTTTAATTATGAAACCTTAGGGTTGTTAGGGGTGATATAAATACCCTTGTAAGCACTTTTGAGGAGGCTAATCTTTGTTTTATCTAAGAACACAACCTTGGTGAAAATTTGAATCTTAATCTATCTTTCTTTCTTGAGTATTTGAATCTTATTCATCTCTTAATCATGATTAGTCTTGAATCTCTCATGAGTTTAAGATTAAGAATGATGATTAGTGAGTAGACATCTTTTGAGATTTGGGGCTTGGGTGATTAGGGTGATTTGATGAAGATCTAGGTTGTTTATTGTTAGATCCATGATGTCTTANCTTGAATCTCTCATGAGTTTAAGATTAAGAATGATGATTAGTGAGTAGACATCTTTTGAGATTTGGGGCTTGGGTGATTAGGGTGATTTGATGAAGATCTAGGTTGTTTATTGTTAGATCCATGATGTCTTATGCATAATACTTGAGTTTAATGCTAGTTTAGTCTTGATCACACTAGATTAGAACCCTAGACATTTCCTGCCCACAAGGTGTTTGTGTAAATGTCCGAACCAAAGTATTTATGCTTTTTGCTTGCTTAGCCAAGGAGACTTGATGCTAGGGATGCTTAGATGGTTAGTGGACTTAATCCTATTGTTTGGTTGATTGATTTAGGCCAAAGAGATTTATGCCTAAAGCTTGAAAGCAAAAGGGCATCCATCTTGAGAAAGAGTTTGTCTATTAAAGTGTCTAGACCTATAAGACTAGTTGATTGCTTAACTTAACATTCTAGTTTGGATTCTCATTCACCCAAAGTCAATACCCTTGCCCCTGGTATCTCTCTCTTCCTTTGATTGATAGCTTGACAAAACCCCTTCTTGATTGCATTTAGATTGAGCTCATGATTTGCATTCTCTTTGATCATTACACTCAGAACTGGATTGACACTCTACTTACCCTAGTACATTGATTTGCTCTTAAAGGCATAGAAAACCTCTTATCAATTATCTGCGAAAACTTGACATTTATCTTTGAAAAGTTAAATTTTATCCTCTTTTACGGATAAAATGTAAACTTTCACAATGCTGATGGGCTTTCGTCAAATAAAAATCGTAAGTAGGCTCATAGTCTCGTTTAAGACCTCTTTGGGCCGTCTTTTGGACTTATCGTGTTTATTACGATTTTTAAATAATTTATCGTAATTTTTAACATAAAGTCTTAACGATAACGTCACTTTAAGATTTGGACAAGGGTCAGTACAGCCGTAGTTCACGAGAGGTTGTACCGAGATTTAGACGAAAAGGCATGAATTGGTGTTGTACCAAAGGTTTCGGGTTGGATTGATGTTCCGAGGCGGTTCACTCGACGATCGTCAAGTGTTTGGTTCAAGCCGACCACTCGATGATCATCGAGTGGCTTGTTTGATCGAACCTCTCGATGGTCGTCGAGTGGCTCGATTGACCAAACCACTCAACGATCGTCGAGTGGCTTGGTTGAGCCGACCACTTGACGATCGTTGAGTGGCTCGTTTAGACGAACCACTCGACGTTTGTCGAGTGGCTTGGCTAAACCGACCAATCGTCGAGTGGTTCGATTATCGGATCACTCGACGATCATCGAGTGGTTCGATTCTCGGACCACTCGACGATCGTCGAGTGGCCTGGTTGGATCTGATCATTCGACGATCGTTGAGTGGTTCGTATGCTTCGTTATTTTGAGTTTCTAGGATAAGTCTTCTCTAATATCAAATTTTTTATAAAAGACTTTCCTGAAATAGTATCTTTAAACATTGATTTCGAGATAACCGTTTTCGACCCCAACAATATTGTTCAGAAGTGTTTCAATATCCATGGATATCCTCCTGGTTATCGTTTTCATGGACAACAACCACCTCGAGGACAGCCACAATCTCAGACTTCTTTTGATCCTAGGGGAGAAAAAAACCAGAGTGGTTATCCTCATCCTCAGTATACGTCTTCCTATCAACATCCTAAGAAAAACACGGTTGCTAATGTTACTGATACGTCTGGTGTTTATTCTACTTCCACGCCTACTCAAGGTATAGACCTGAGCCGTTTGAATCAGGATAACCTCCAGTACATTCTACAAGATCTTCAGACTAATGTTCAACCTTCAGAGCCTGCAACTCAACTTCAAATTGCTACTATCACAGAACAAGGTCACATGGCTGCTCAATCATCATCTTAGCTTCAACCACCAATGCCTTACTTCCTTGTATAATTCCTTACCTAGTGGTTTTTGGATTGTTGACAGTGGAGCTACAACGCATGTCTATTCTGACCTTGAACGTTTTAGTGACTCTACTGTTACTGGTGTTACAGTTTCTCTTTTGAATGGTCACAAAAAATCCATTAGTCATATAGGGACTATCATAGTTTCATCAACTCTCACTTTTCCTAATGTTCTCTATGTTCCCTCATTTCGTTTTAACCTCATAAGTGTTTATAGTTTGCTTTATGATAATCAATGTTCTGCTCATTTTTGTGCTGGTCATTGTTTGATTCAGGAATCTACTCAGGGATAGACGATTGGTAGAGGTTTTGTTTTCAGGAAACTTTACATACTTGATATCAATGTTCATGATTCTCCTTCTTGATTCTGTGGTTCTGTTTTGGATGATGGTCATTTTTGGCATCAACGTCTTGGGCATCCTTAAATGGCAAACTTACATCATGTTCCAGGTATTAGACCTTTTCTGAAGTCTTCCTTGTCTGCTATAGAGAATTGTCATGTATGTCCTTTGGCTATGAAAAAGCGATTACCTTTTGTATCACAAAATCACCTTTCTGCTTTACCTTTTGATTTAGTTCACATGGCTGTATGGGGTCCTTTCTCTGTAGAGTCCATAGAGGGTTATAGATATTTCTTAACATTGGTTGATGATTGTACCCGTGTTACTTGGATTTACTTTCTAAGGAATAAAAGTGATGTTTCTACTGTCTTTCCTGCTTTTATTCAACATGTGAAGACTAAGTATAACTCAACGATAAAATCAATACGAACTAACAATGAACCTGAGTTGGATTTTCATGACATAACTCGAACACATGGCATGATTCATCAATTTTCTTGTGCTTATACACCACAACAGAACTCTGTTGTTGAGCGTAAGCATCGGCATATCTTGAATGTGGCAAGATCTTTATTGTTTCAATCTAAAGTTCCTATGGTTTATTGGACTGATTGCATCACTACTGCTGTCTTTCTTATTAGTAGAACTCTGTCTCTTCTTCCTGATAAACTTTCACCATATGAGAAACCTACATATAAACAACCTGATTACACATTTTTACGATCTTTTGGATGTTTATCTTATGTGTCTACTCTTGATAAAGATAGACATAAGTTTACTCCTTGTGCAGATTCATGTGTGTTTCTTGGTTATTCACCTAGTTATAAAGGGTACAAAGTCTTGAATATTGACACACAACGCATATTTGTTTCTCGTAATGTGATTTTCAAAGAAGATATATTCCCTTTTCATAAAATAACTGATTTTCTCATGATCCTGCTTCTGGTTTGTTTACTAAAGCGATTTTACAACTTTCAACTCCTGCTATTTTAGATTCTGTGATTCAAATGCATCATGTTTCTTTGCCTGCATCATCCACATTACCATCATCTTCATCTGCATTAACTACTGTGACCATTCCTAGAGATACTGTTTCGTCAATCTCAGGACAGAGTCAGCGACTACGATCACGGCCACAATGGACTGCTCATACTCCAGGTTATCTCTCAGATTATCACTTCTTTTTTGTTCACAAATCCTCTATTCCTACTACTTCTTCCATTTATCCACTTGATTCTGTTCATACATATTCAAATCTCAAACCGCTTTATCAGCATGTCCTTTTTTCCTATTCTATTGACCCTGAACCTACAACCTTCAAGCAAGCCATGTTATCACCTGAGTTTCGAAAAGCAACTAATGATGAATTGCATTCTATGGATGATAATAGAACTTGGACTATTGTCTCTCTTCCTTATGGAAAGAATGTAGTGGGTTGTAAGTGGGTTTTCACTACAAAATATAGAGCTGATGGGACTGTTGAAAGACGCAAATCTCGCTTCGTTGCAAAGGGATATACGCAACAGGAAGGTGTTGATTACACTGATATGTTTTCCCTTGTTGCTAAGTTAGCTTCTGTGAAGCTACTTCTTGGTCTTGCTGCTATCAAAGGTTGGGAGCTTAACGCAAATGGAAGTTTCAAATGCGTTTCTTCACAAAGATCTTGATGAGGAAATCTACAAGAGCTTACCTCAAGGTTATACACCAGCTTCTGGTTCTCTGCCTCCTAATCCAGTTTGTCGACTACATAAGTCTATCTACAGGATGAAGCAAGATTCTAGGAAATGGTATCATTGTCTTGCTGATGTGCTTCTCCAAGCTGGTTATGCTCAATCTTCTTCTGACAACACTTTGTTTGTTCGTCAATCTGGTAAATCATTCACTGCAATTCTTATCTATGTTGATGATATCATGATTGCTAGCAATGATGGGTCGGCTGTGAAGACTCTTAAAGATATTCTCCACCAGCATTTCAAGATCAAAGATTTGGGAGATTTACGTTTTTTCTTGGGACTTGAGATTTCTCGTTCTTCAGTTGGGATTTCAGTTTGCCAGAGAAATATGCTCTTAATCTTCTTTCTAAAGCTGGTTTTTTGGGTTGCAAACCAAGTTCTGTTCCTATGGATCATGTTGTCAAACTTCGTAAAGATTCTGGAACCATTTTGGAAGATCCTACACTTTTTCGTGCATTGATAGGCCATTTGTTGTATCTTACAATCACTCGGCCTGACATTACCTATGCTGTTCATTGCCTCAGCCAATTTATGTCTGCTCCCACAGATGTTCATCTTCATGCTGCACATAGGATCCTCAAATACATCAAGAATAACCCTGGTCAAGGTTTATTCTACTCTGCTTCTTCTGAGCTTTTCCTCAATGCCTTTGCTGATTCTGATTGGGCGTCATGTCCGGATAGTAGGCGTTCTATCACTCGTTATTGTGTGTATCTTGGGAACGCCTTGTTCACATGGAAATCAAAGAAACAGGATGTGGTTAGCATGAGTAATACAGAAGCAGAGTATCGAAGTATGGCGCATGCTACGTTTGAGTTGATCTGGCTACAACAACTCCTTACTTGTCTTGGCATCTCTGTTACAACTCAGGCGAAGTTCTTCTATGACAACAAGTCCGCCATGTATAGCGCCACTAACCCGATCTTCCATGAGCGTACTAAGCACGTGGAGATAGATTGTCATACGGTTCGTGATCAGGTGAAGACAGGTTTCCTGCGTCTGATGCATGTTTCTAGCTCTAACCAACATGCTTACATACTGATGAAGCCGTTGCAGCCGGGTCTTTTTAACTCTATTCTTGGATGCATGTCAGCTTTAAGCCGTTGCAGCCGTGTATTAGATCATATCCCATCCCGGTTGTGTATTTAGTTTGTTGGTTTAGCTTCCTTTTACTAAACCAATGCTGTATATATAGAACTGATGTAACAAACTTTTGGTTAAAAAAGCTTTAATTGAAAACATTCAATAATATGAACAGCTGTGTGCAAAGCCTCCACCCAAAAAGTAGCGGGAAGAGGAGGCTGCGGACAGCATTATTAATTGCGCGGATCATTCTTTCGGATTGGCCATTTTGCTGCGATGTATATGGCCATGAGAACCAGAAATAAATCCCTTGTGCTGCGAAAAAATCATGGAATTGACTGTTATTATAAGCAGTGCTATTATCGCATTAAAAAGCTTTGATCTTTTTGTTGAACTGAGTGTTGACATAGGAAAATAAATGATTATGCGATTCATCGTATTGTTCAAACTAGAAACTTTACCACTAAGATTGCATCAAAACTCATAAGAATTTGTCAGTGCCAATTCGATAGCATGGCGATAGAGAAGCTGTTTTCATGCTGTATTCATGTTCATTTAGTCTGGTGGTTTATAGAAACCAGAAGACACTAGCTAAACAGTTTCTTCTTCTTATTTTTTTTTTGCCAAAAACTTGTGCAGTTTAAATATGGCAACGTTTAAGTTTTTGGAAATCTAAACCCTGAATTAGGTTAGTGATTTAGTTTTGAAAAGATGAGTTATCAAGTTGTCATTATAACAAGATAAACAGACTACAAAGCAAGAACCTTACTGATATAACCTATTGTAGGTGGTGGAATACTCCCCTCGATAAGGCCCACCAAATAACGGGCTCGGCTTATGTGGGCTGTGGCCCAACGAGATGATATTCCCGCGATTAGCAACTAATCGATTTTAGCTCGAATAATCCCCGAGGTTAACCGAGGTAACAACACAGTACATGACTAAAAGCTTAGAAACCCTATTAACCTCTTATCATACCCACAAATGAGTCTGGACTGACAGACTTAAGTTCCTAGAATTGTTAGCTGTCATTTTAGATCCTTATTTGGTGTATTATTCCTTGTTAGTTTAGTTGGGCGGTACAAGATAGATTACATCTTTCCATAGGGGCCATCAAATGGCCGAATAGCTTCGGCTTTTGCCAGCTCAACACTCGCACTCGGCTGTGTGGCTCAACTTTGCTTACGAACATTACCCACCATTTTTGTCTATCATGGAATGATGAGCCATTTGGAATTCGTATGTTTGATTGGCCATTTTTCTGCGATGTATATGGGCATGAGAACCGGAAAGAAATCCCTTGTGCTGCGAAAAAATCATGGAATTGACTGTTGTTATAAGCAGTGCCATTATCGCATTAAAAAGCTTTGATCTTTTTGTTGAACTGAGTGTTGACATAGGAAAATAAATGATGACGCAATTCATCGTAGTGTTCAAACTAGAACCTTTACCACTAAGTTTGCATCAAAACTCATAAGATTTGTCAGTGCCAACTCGATAGCATGGCGATAGAGAAGCTGTTGTCATGCTGTATTCATGTTCATCTAGTCTGGTGGTTTATAGAAACCAGAAGACGGTAACTAAACAGTTTCTTCTTCTTCTTCTTATTTTTTTTTTTTTTGCCAAAAACTTGTACAGTTTAAATATGGCGCAACGTTTAAGCTTTGGAAATCTAAACCCTTAATCAGGTTTGTTTAGTTTTGAAAGATGAGTTCTCAAGTTGTCATTATACCAAGTTACAGACTACAAAGCAAGAACCTTACTGATATAACCTTATGTAAAGAAAGCTCCTCGTATGATAGAAGAACATCAAATCTCAGTTCTCATCTAGTTGACTCAATCTAGTTGTTGCATATTATTCTCTTGATATTTGCAAACAATCCAAAGTTCGTGGTGTACCCGGGCGAAGCCAAATTCTTTTTCTTTTGTTTCAAACCTGGATCGTTTACATATTATTAAGTTCTTCGTATTGTTAGCTCTCACTTTGGATCCTTATTTGGTATATTATTACATGTTGGGCGGTAAAAGATGGATTACATCCTTCCATAGGGGCTATCAAATAACGGATTCAGCCACTTAGCCCAATACGACTCAGCTTTTGCAGCTCGACACTCGCACTAGGTGTGACTCAACTTTGCTCAGGAACATTACCCACCATTTTTGCCTATCAAAGAGCCATTTGGAATTCATATGTTTGACTTAACTGAATTTGTTCGACGATTAATTTTTGGTAAAATTTTCTATATGTTAACAAAAGATTAGTTTGGAGTTAATTCGATCGAACTAGAACTGAATTTTATTCAGCCAAATAAAGCTGGATACGTTTGGTTCGGTTTCGTTACTTACTTGAAAAAGAATATGATCGTGTAATTATTCTCCATGTTGTTTTTTTGGATGACGTATAATCGATATAGACAACAACACAGATCGATACTTTTATTAATCAAATTCAAAAGAAACAATTACAACGAAAGATAGATATGGAGAAACAATGAAGCAAAAGGGGAACGAACTTGCCGATACACAGCACAAACCCCATTATTCATTATTGCATGAGAACGTACGTTCATCATTTTATTCAGTCGAAGGAAATTATAAACACAAAAGCAATCACCAGTTTTTTTTAAAAAACAAACAAGAGGATAGGCAACACGCTCAGCCTTTTTATTTTCTTAGGTATGTCTTTGGAATGTCATACATATTTAACTTACACGCATTGGAAACCTTGTGGAACTGTTCCGCCACAACCACTGAGGAGTAATCTGAGACTGATAGGAAGGTTAATTAGGTCGATGCCAAGAATGTTGGCATGGAGCGCGGTACAGAGACAGGCTGCAGCGTCAAGTTCAACCAAACCTTTAATGATCGAGCAGCATGGTTGTACAGGTGTTCCCAATGTAAGGTTAACTAAATTGAGCGCATTAACACAAACATCGATCTGAAGGGAATCTAAAGGACAAGTGCCTTGAGCAGAAGTGTAAGTGAAGAAGAGGAGGTTAAGGAAAAGAAAGAGTGCAAGAGAGGTTCTTGGAGCCATTTGTTTGTGCACCANAAACCTTTAATGATCGAGCAGCATGGTTGTACAGGTGTTCCCAATGTAAGGTTAACTAAATTGAGCGCATTAACACAAACATCGATCTGAAGGGAATCTAAAGGACAAGTGCCTTGAGCAGAAGTGTAAGTGAAGAAGAGGAGGTTAAGGAAAAGAAAGAGTGCAAGAGAGGTTCTTGGAGCCATTTGTTTGTGCACCAGAAAAACTTAAAAACAAAAGCTCAGCAGCAAGTAGTATGTATGTTTATATTCTTTGAGATGGGTGGAGATAAATGCTGGGTGTTTAGTGGTATTTATAGAATTGTCATTTGAAGAGAAATGAAAAGTTTCTTGTTGATTCTGTACAAGAGATAAGTTGACCTTTTTTTTTTGGAACGCTAGTTGACTAATTTTTTTTTTTTAGTTGACAAATTTTTCATTATTATTATTCGAGTATAATAAAGTCATTGTCTAAAGTTAGTTGGCAATCATAATAATGAGTATTCTACAAATTAACTATTTATTTAGCAAGACACCGGACACAAATTGATAAAATAGACTACAAGTTTGTTAGTCACAAACTGATATCCCCATCATGTAACTTTTAGTTTGCTGAAAAACAATGAGTATGATGACCCGACTAGCAGAATATTTTAGTAATCATCGGTGAAACAACAAACTGATATCCCTATCATGTAACTCTTAGTTGGATGTAAATATGTCGTCATGATTTTTCATCGGTTAGAGTTTAGTAACATATGTTTAAGTAATCACTACAAGAAAACTTGTCCATTACTAGGGTAGGTTTTCCTCGTTAGTTCCTAGTAAATGACCTTTTACTAGGAATTTACGAGGAAACGCGTTTCGTCGAAACATGTTCATCGTAAAGCCTTTTTCCTCGTAAAGTCGTAGTAACCACTTTCCTCGTAATTTCCTTGTAACCATTTTCCTCGTAATTTCCTAGTAACCACTTTCCTCGTAATTTCCTAGTAACCACTTTCCTCGTAATTTCCTAGTAATGCTTTACTAGGAATTTACTTCGAAATGTTTTTCCACTTTCCTCGTAATTTCCTAGTAATGCTTTACTAGGAATTTACTTTGAAATATTTTTCCCTATTAAAAAAATAATTAAAATA
>CAKOAT010476265.1:54554-79071 GCA_932364175.1 Eruca vesicaria subsp. sativa
AAGCTATGAGGAGTTGATAAGAAACTATTATGTTGACTGTGAACTTCTTTCAGTTATGAATTGAGTATTTTGTATTTGTTTGGTGTGTTTCAAATGAATCACATATGGTGGTATTTATAGAAATTTTCGAATCTGAGAATTTACTAAGAAATTGCTAGGAAAAGTAGGTACAAAATTTAAATTCGATATTTTCTATCTAATTCCTCTTAATTTCGTAGTAACAAAACTCATTCCTCTTAATTTCGTAGTAAGCAATTACTAGCAATTACTAGATTTTCGAATCTTACGTAACTTTTTTGGAACTAATTAAAACATATAATGTTTAGTTTTGTATATATTATATAATGTATAAATTATATTTTAATACAGTGTTTATTGCTATTTAATTAAACCCTAATACAGTGTATAAGCTTCTCAAAAAGTCAGGTAAAATTTTATGCATTATCAGACTTCTTTAAAAAAATTCTAGAAATGTAACGTAATTTTAGGGTTCGAGACTTTTTGAAAAATCTTCTACATAGAATATTTTTAATTTAATTAGAATTTTTGTCTTTTTATTAAAGAAAACTCGTATTTTGTTTTTCTTAAATGACTGCAAGCTCCTGTTCTTTTCATAATATTGATCAATCCAAAAGTATATCTGATGTCCAGACTAATCCCACAAAAAAAGTAAAGTTTACAGATAATTTTTTTTCTAGGTCTGTAAATAGACTGAAAGCATAAACATATATATGTATATGTCTAGAAATATTTACTCTATTAATTTAGATTCCTACTTTTTATCTACTTAAAATAGTTGTCATTTAATTTGGACTTATTCTCATTTCATTAGAAAAAGTATAACATTCATTATTATTAGATCTTATACTATAAAGAAGAATTTCCTTCCTCTAAGATGTTCCACGTCACTAATTAAAGGAAAGAGAACCTGACGCGTGTTTTTTTTTTTAATTAGAGTTCTGTTACTCTCATTTCGTGTTCGTTAGCTGGGTTTAAACGACTATTTAATGATTTCATTTTGTTTTAAGATAATGGGCTTCAACATTTTATTCGTTTGTGGGCTATGAAACACAAATTTTTCCTCACCAGAAAACCTAATATACGTCGGTCGTCGTTCTTACGTTGTTCTAACAATGGAAACTAGGGTTCTTGGTGTGGGTACCGAAATTCACGTACTGTCGATTTCCGTAAAATAAAGAAACTTAGGAAAACCCTAATTTTCCAGAGGAACCGGATCTCTGCGAAAGCCAACGACAAGTAACCAAATAAATGCGGAAAAATATGAAAAACATAGTAAAACGAATTTATAGAAAAAGTAGATCTTATTTCAATTTCGCGTAAGACCGTTGCGATCATTACAAGGGTTTACAAAGGCTTTGGCCGCAGGGCTGTCAGCGAGTTATCAACATAAAAACCCTAAACCTAATCGAGTCGCAGCTCGATAACAAAAGACGGAAAAAGATAAGAAAAAGGATTTAATTGATTTCGGACTGAACCTTATGAAAGGCTGCCTACGTACCCCTTTCGAGGATCAAGTCGAACGTAGTTCAGTTGATAGACCTGGACCAGAGATCGAACTGCCTGGGCGAGTTCGTCTAGTAATTGAGCGCCAGTCATAGAACCAAACTTGTCGAGAAAAAAGCCTAAGTTTCTAAGTGCGAAAAATTCTAAGTCTAGAAAAGTTGTAAAAGTCTCAGATGAGAGCTCTCAAAATCGCCCCTTGCTTCTGCCCTATGCCTTTTGCTTATATACTCCCTTCCTAGGTGGTTTAGTCTTTCCATTTCGCTCAAATTCGCGTTTATCGGGAATCTTCCATTTATCTCGATCTTTCTTTTTTTCCTGCGGAAATCTTCTATTTATCTTCAAACTTGCCATTTACCTTCAAACTTGACATTTATCTTCCTTCTACGGGTAAATCGTCAAAATGTCATCGTATCTTCGGGTTAGATTTCGTTAAGATCGCGAGATGGGCTTTTATCACGTTTTAGGACCTTCCGAGCCGTTTTGCGATAAATCCGTTTTCCGACTTTGTACGAGATCGTTTCCTGATCCGATGCCTTTTTTAGTAATTTCCCCGAGTTAATCGTAAAGTTTAGCTATGTTTGTTTTGTTCGGTTAATCGTTGCCGTTTTTACGATTCACTCGACGTTTTTATTAAAAACGCGTTTTTTACGATTTTTATGAAAAATCTCGAATAAATCGTATAGTTTAGGCAATGTTCGGTGTTTCGTTTAACCGTTTCCGTTTTATACGATTTGCTCGAGTTCTTTTCGAGAAAACAAAGTTTTGCGGTTTTTATCGTAAAACTCGAACGATAGGATGGATCGAGACGAAACGGGAAATATTTCGACCGTGGTTCGGAACATGATCGTGTCGAAGGACGTAAGCCTTGAATCGGGGATTTGGGAGATCGAGTACGATTCTTCGTATTTCATAAAATAATTTCTCGAGTTTTATAAAACGATTTCTCGAGTTTTACAAAAAGATTTCTCGAGTTTTATAAAACGATATCTCGAGTTTTGAAAAACGATTTCTCGAGTTTATAAAACGATCTCTCGAGATTTATAAAACGGAAACTTCTTTTATAAAACGATTTCTCGAGTTTTATAAGACGATTTCTCGAGTTTTATAAAAAAATCTCTTGAGTTTTATAAAACAGAAACTTCTTTTATAAAATTATTTCTCTAGTTTTATAAAACGAGATCTTGAGTTTTATAAAACGTATTTTTATTTTTACTTTTGCGTAGACTTTTCGCCATTGATTCCGTCGTGACCGATTTTGACACCAACAGTTAGCCACCCAGCTCGCTAGAATCTTGAGCTTCTAGCATAAGGTTTTTGCGAGTGGTTAACCAATTTTAGTTAAGTTAGGCGGAACTAATGGTTGGAAAGGTCCGTTGAGAGTGATCTTTCCATTCTCTAGGAAGCGGAATGCTTTTAAGATTAGGGTTGCGCCTTGTGAAGGCTGCCTACGTACCCTATTGAAGGGATCAAGCCTTTCGTAGTTTGTTTGGAGTTAAGGTTCGTATGACCTGTTTCGCAGTGAGACCTTTACAGTCTAGTTATGTGTCGTGTAGAAATTATCGAGCATATTGATGTCGATGGCATCAGTTTGCGTTTTTTTAAGACCGTGTTTTTATTCGTAAGAATGTAGCGGGAAGAATATGAGTTGATATTGAGGGAGGTCCGCAAGTTGTCGTCTCGCATTCCTTCTCCTTTGCGGATCGCCTTATTCGTTTGCTCGTTTTAGGATGTTTAGTAAATCGAGTGAGCGTTTAGATATAGACAAAGAGACATGCCTTTAGGATCTCGATTCATGTCTTGAGACGTTAGAGACCAGTGTGCTGGGTTTAGGGCAAGACCTAGGTTTACTTTCGGATTGAGGCTATGCAATGACTAGTCGGCTTTCGTCTTGCCCGTTGCGATTTTAACCTGATTCCATACCGATTTAGAATCCGCGATAGGTTATCGGCTTATACGATTTTTCTGGTTGGAACCAAGCATCTCACCGGGAACAATTTCTAAGTTGCCCGAAAGTGCTGACCAAAAGTTTGGATTTTAACCTCGCTTCTTCTATATATACCCCTCTTGCCTCCACTTCTTTTATTCTTCTCCGCGAAATCACGTATCCTCTCTCCCTTCTCTCTACTTTCTCTCTCTAGATTGTTTGTAAGATATATACGTATTGCCGGTCACGATGTGTCCCCGAAAGCGATTGACTCGGGAAGAGAAAGGGAAAGATGTAGCGCGAGACGAGACAACCGCGACTCGGCCAGTCTTAACACAGCGCAGAGACTTCTTGTCGTTGACTCGGAGAGAGAGTTGAGGGGAGAAGCTGCTGGTAACGAGGCTGCCGAGTTACTTGGTGTCTCGATTATAACCAGGAATCCCCCAGCGCAACCCGTTAGGACCAACGTCCGGGGTCGTGCTGTTAGAGCGTCGGGTGAAGCTCGGACATCGGGTCCTTCCGAACGTGCTCGAGTCGTTGCCAGTCCTCCTCCAGTTCTGACACGTTCTGACACGTTACTTGGGAAACGGCGTCTTCGAGCGGGGTACGGAACTTCTGTCCAACGTAATCCGCGAACGCGGTACTTATTCCAACAGACGCATAATGTCGACGCAGTCTACATCTACTCGGGTTGAGAATATGTTGAAGCGTCTTGATGCAGTTGGGGTTACGTACCTGATGCCGACCGATAGTCAGCGGCCCTGGGCGCCCCCGATGGGATATCAGTGTGTGTACGAGGCGTATTTCGAAAGGGACACGAAACTCTGGTTCCCGATTCCGAGACTCGGGACTTCTTATGCGGCCCGTCGTGACCTTGTTATAAGTCAGTTTGTAAACGGCGCATTCCGCTTGATAGTTGCGCTGTTGGTGATGTCAGCGGAGCTCGGCATTGTACTTTGTCCCCGAGCCTTCGAGGAACTAACCTCAATCAAGCCGCTGGATGACGACTTCTTCTCCATCACGATGAGGCCGAGCTACAATGTGATCACGGGACATCCTACGAAGACCACCAATTGGCAGCGATACTACTTCTTCGTCAAATCTGACGAGTTTTCGTTTGTCGATCCCCCGGATGTCGGATCACGAGTGTTCTGGAATTGGCATGCTGGTAGATAGTTACTCTTTTCTTGTAAACGCATTCTCGCATACTTACCGACTCCTTTGTTATTGTGCAGTGAATCATCCGTACCTGACCGGAGTTCCAGGCTCATTCTACGATAACGCCTGAGCGTTGGTCGAACTCGGACATCTCCGTTGGCCCGAGATAAGCGACGAGAGAATACGTCGTTGGCTGAACCTCATAGACGACGGTAAGGTTCTTGGCTTCTTCGTTATTATTCTCCCCTTTCCCCCCTTTTTTGTTGTCTCTATGTTCTATACCTAACACCCTTGCTCGTTTATGCATTTGGTATAGGTACGTGGGACTCGAAGTTGCCGTGTAAAAGTCGGACTGACAAGAAATGGTCGGTGCTTTTCTCGAGGGCGGAGCAAAAGGCTATCAACCGGGCACGAAAGATGAGAGGCATTCCGGACTTGTCTCAGGAAATAGAGGACGACGAGGAGCTGGGGGGAGCAGGGCTTATAAACGTACTGGATACGTTTAACCTTGACGGGTCCGAACCTGCCGACGCCATCGTCCCTCCTACTGGCGATTCGTCAAAGGTGGGGTCGATCGACCCCGCGGAACCCGAGGATCGCCTTGATGGGGGGATTGCTCAGGATCCTCCGACTGCCGAGACGCAAACTGTCTCCGATACTCCCTCCAAGAAAAAGAGGAGAAGGAAAGAGTCTTCCGAGGGGCCGGCTGGAGGATCGAAGCGGAAGTCGGATGGCGATGATCCCGGTTCGAAGCCAAGTGAAGGGGTCAGCTCCTCCATGGCAAAGGAACAAGCCGTGTCTGACCAACCTGCCAAGAAGAAGAGGAAGAAGAAGAGAGGGTCGACTGAAAAGTCTACCGAGAGGCCTGCTCGGGGGTCGACTGATGACGGTCCCGGCTCCGCGGTGGGGAACGTCTCTACTCCAAGGGATGAGTTGGTTGAACATCCCCACGTAGAGGAGGCGATAGCCACAGACCGAGTGACCGATGAGGCTCCTCCCGGTCTTCCGGGTGGCTTGGTGGATCAATCGTCTAAGTCTCCGTCTAGAGGAGAACTTGGGGAAGGTAACAGAACAATGGCTACGCTGGATCCCGTCACGGAGCCTCAAAGCGGCGATCCTCCTCCGAGTTCTGCCCTTGGGGCTTCATCTTCTCCGGTGGATCGTCCGATTACTCGGAGGTTCAAGACCATTTTTCCGGATAAGGTTTCCTTTTCATTCGACGAGGCGTCTCCACTAATTTCCAACGGACCTAGATGTGCCGAGCTCGTCGGCCAAATAAAGGGGGGTACTCGCAGCCTTCCTCCTGCGGATCAGCTGGTCTTTCCGAGCGCTTTCAAAGATGCTTCGTGAAACTTCTTGACTGTAAGTTTCCGTCTCTTTTGGTTGCTTGGTATATGCATGTGTTGGCTTTCCTCCTATCCCTAACCCACACATTTGCCGAGTATTTCAGGCTGGTGGCAGCTTTAACTTTCTCGTCGAGAAGTACGACTCGGAGCTTAAGAGAGTGTATGCTGAGTCGGGCGAAGCCCGAGAGAAGGTTAAAGATGGGAAGAAACGGATTAAGTCGCTGAAAGCCTCCTTAAAGCGGGTTGAGGCGGAGAAGGAGGAAGCTCTCCGTCGTGCGGAGGTCAAGGCGATGCGAGCTGAGGATATTTTGAGCAGGTTCGAGTCCATGAAGGATGCGGCTGCTAAGGTCGAGAAGGAGAAGGCTGCTCTGTTTTTGGATAAGTTCCGGTTGGAGCGCGAGAAGCTCGAACTTATTGAGGTGCATGCGAAAGAAGCTGCCCGCTTGAGAGAGTCCCGAGTTTTCGAGGTTACCAAGGAGCGAGCTAGGGTGACCGCCGTGATGTGCACCAAGATGTTCGTCAGAATGGAGCGAATCCGCAACCGGGAGGCTTCCTTTCCGCAGTTTGATGACGCTCGGCTGCGTTACAGCCAGGCCTTTGGTACCCGGAAATGCCTCGAGCTCTTACAGAAGAAGGGAGATCCGATCCCGCAGGAGAGAATTGAATACTTCCGTAAAAAGGAAGAGCACTGGTTTGCTGAAGCCAAGCGACTGGATATGGGTCCGTTGACGGAGCCCGACTTGGAGGTATCTCCGCTTAATCTGGAGTCGGAGTTTGTTGATCAGGACCTGCTTGACATGCTTGTGGCGGATTTCGAGAAGGAGCTCGCTGAGGGTCCGCATGGCTCCAACCTAAATCTGATAAGTCCGGAGGCTGCTGCGCGACTTCGTACTCCGAGACACTCGACAGAGGGCGTTAACGAAGATGCCGAAGCATCCGTCACGGGATCGTCGGGGGAGGCTGGCTGCTCCGGTTCGGGAGGCTCAAGACGAAAGGGAGTTAGCGTCGATAGTGATAAGGCGAGGTCTAACCCAGTAAGCCCGGAAGAACAAGGTAAACAGGCGGACGCCTCGCCGAGAGTCGGTGCGGGAGACGAGCAGGCCGAGGAGTGAAAGCGGCGTATCTGCTATCTTTGTATTTTTTGCTTCTTTTTTTTTAAAATGTTAATACTCGAACAAGTTTGGACGCGCGTTTTTTTTTTTATTTTGTTGGTTTAACCTCAAGCAATGGTTTCCGAGTGTTGCATTATCGTTTTTTTAGAGTTAGCTCCAATTAAATTATCGAACGCTAATCGAGCAATAGGCCGGATGTTCGGTTTTGAAACCGGGCTCCTGATTACTGATTGCCGGTTCGAAGTAATTCAAGTTTTGGGCGGACTCAATTTTTACTCGGAACAAATTACTGGAGATGGGTTTTCGACCGTTCGAAGTAATTGGTCGGTTATCGAGTTAGGTCGGTAAATACTCGTACGCTGCTTTGGACGCTCGATTTCGAACTCGGCCATGTGCAAGTGAGAGTCGGCATTCTATCCTTGAAGGTTAAGGTTTTCGATAAGTCATAAAGTTGTTCCGCCGAGTGTTTGGGTGGCCGTGCCCTTCCTCGGGTACAATTACGAATATGAAAATAACCGTCAGTCCAAATGTGGTAGCGTCGAGTTCATCTGATCAGGACTCACTGACGCTTAGGAGGTAAGTGTTCGTGCGCAGTCCGTCGCTCGAGCTGGCGAGGGCGCGAACATTACCGTGGTCTCGGGCGCAAAGAATTACATCCGGCGACCAGTTTGGACTTTTGTTGGATTACAGCTGAACCCGGTTGGGCTGCCTACGTACCTCGAAGGAGGATCAAGCCGTTCGTAGTTCGTTGGATTAAGCAGAAGTGGCCGGGAGGCGCATCTACTCGGGGGTTTGGTGAGTGGAAGTGGCTAGGAAGCGCATCTACTCGGTTTTTTTTTTTCTTTTTTTTTTTTTAGGATGAAGCGCATCTACTCGGTATTACAGCGGCGGAGATGCATGGAGTTCCACGCCCGAGGCACTGTTTCCCCTTTTGAAGTTTCCAATCGGTAAACGCCGGGTTTAACAACCTGGATGATCTTGTAAGGACCTTCCCAGTTAGCTCCCAGTTTGCCGGCATTCAGCTCTTTGGTATTCTCGAAGACTTTACGTAGAACGAGATCACCCAGTGCGAGAGGTCGGGAGCGGACTTTCTTGTTGTAGTAGCTCTCGATCTGTTGCTGGTAATTTTGTATACGCAGTAAGGCCTGGTCGCGTCGTTCTTCGATCGTTTCTAGGGCGTCCAGTAACATTGTTTGGTTGAGATCATCTGCCTGGGGCATTTTGCTGCGATGTAGACTGGCAACATTGACTTCGGCGGGTGCCATTGCTTCGACTCCGTAAGCCAGCGAGAATGGAGTTGCTTTTGTTGCGCCCCGAGGGGTAGTGCGGTGCGACCATAGTACTCCATCTAACTCGTCAGCCCAACAACCCTTTTTAAGGCCGAGTCGTTTCTTGATGCCGTCAATGATGGCTTTGTTGGAGATTCGGCCTGACCGTTACTCTGCGGGTACCGAGGAGTCGAAGTGTTGAGGCGGATTCGCCATTTGTCGCAGAATTCGCGGAAATGTTGGGAGATGAATTGAGAACCGTTGTCCGTCACTATTTCGTAGGGTAGACCGTGTCGGCAGATGATGTTTCGCCAAACGAATTTCTGGACTTCTTTATCGGTAATCCTGGTGTAGGCCTGGGCTTCGATCCATTTGGTGAAGTAATCGGTGAGGACAAGGATGAAGCCTCGCTGTCGCAAACTCGGCATCGGGCCAATTATATCCATTCCCCAACGCATAAACGAGTAAGGGGCAGTCATGGTGCGGAGCATTTCAGTCGGGGAGTGGATCGTCGGTGCGTGTCGTTGACACTTGTCGCAACGTAGGGCGTAAGATATGCAGTCGTCTGTCATCGACGGCCAATAGAAACCGAGGTTTTTGATCTTGATTGCGAGTGCTCGGCCCCCGGAGTGATTCCCTGCTGCGCCTTCGTGCGTCTCGGCCATGACTAGGCGCGTTTCCTCACCATGGATGCATCGAAGCAATACTTTGTTCGCGGCGACTCGGTGCAGACGATCGTCAATCAGCACGTAGCATGTACTTTTAGCTTTGAGTCGACGTGCTTTCCATTTGTCGAGGGGAAGCATGCCGTCGCGAAGGAAGTCTTGTAGCTCGGTTCGCCAGTCAGGAGCCGGTTCACTTGTTTCGCTCGCGGGGGGAGGTTCTGAAAGCGTCGAGTCATCGTCATGCGCGTCTTCGGTGGGAAGGTTCTCCCTGGCGCGTGCGGAGGCTCGTGTGCGTACGGCCGCTACGGTACAACCGACGGCTGGGTCGATGCTTGGTTCTTCGAGTCTATGTATGGGTATCGTACGCTTTACTTGGTCGCGTATCTTGCTTCCTAAGGCAGCTAGGGCATCAGCGTAGATGTTTTCGCCTCGCGGGACTTTGGTGAGTTCGAAGAATTCGAATTCCCGAGAGAGGTTTTTGACTAGCTGAAGATACGCGTCCATGCGGTCATTCCGAGTGTCGTATTCACCGCTGAATTGACTTGTCACCAACTGAGAGTCGGAATAGGCACTGAGGCGTTTCGCGTTGACCGCTTTCGCCAACCGAAGGCCTGCGATCAAAGATTCGTACTCGGCCTCGTTGTTTGAGGCCGGGAAGCCAAAACTGAAGGATTGCCGAATCAGCTCGCCTGTTGGGGATTGGAGCTGCACGCCGGCTCCGGATCCTTGGTTGGTAGCTGATCCGTCAACGTGGAGTATCCAGTTTCCTTTGGGTAACGCGAGTTCCTGAATGAGTTCTTCTTCAAGATTTTTTGGTAGCTCGATAATGAAATCGGCTAAGACTTGAGATTTGGCGGCGGGACGTCCTTTGAACACGACGTCGTGCTCGCTTAACTCGATTGCCCATTTGGACAATCGGCCCGACTGATTGGTGTTTTGCATGACTGTCCGTAGTGGATAGTTTGTTAGGACTTCGACCGTGTGAGATTGGAAATATGGCCGGAGTTTGCGTGCGGACGTGATTACTGCGAGGGCCATTTTCTCGAGTGTTGGATAACGCATCTAGGGTTCGGTCATACGCTTACTAGTATAGAATATCGGCTTTTGTTCTCCGCGATCGTCCTTGATTAGGACACTGCTGACTGCGGTTGCGGAAACTGCGATGTAGAGGGAGAGGATATCACCGGACTCGGGTTTCGAGAGTACTGGAGGCGTGGTGAGGTACTGTTTCAGCTGTGCGAATGCCGCTTCGCAGTTCTCGTCCCAGATGAAACGCTTGTTCCCTCGAAGGAGTTCGTAGAACGGAAGGCATTAATCTGTTGATCGGGATATGAACCTATTTAGGGCTGCAATACGGCCAGTTAGACGTTGGACTTCGCGGCTGTTTCTCGGGCTGGGAAGGTCGAGAATCGCCGAGATCTGCTTTGGGTTGGCCTCGATTCCTCGTTGTGTCACGATGTACCCGAGGAATTCGCCAGAGGTAACCCCGAATGTGCACTTTGCCGGGTTTAATTTCATGTCGTATTCGTTTAACGTTCGGAAACATGCCGCGAGATGCTCCGGGTGGTCTACGGCGCGGGACGATTTCACCAGCATGTCATCAATATAGACTTCCATTGTTCGGCCGAGGTCGTTCGCGAACATCTTGTTGACGAGACGCTGGTAGGTTGCGCCCGCGTTCTTTAGCCCGAAAGGCATGACCTTATAGCAGTAGGTTCCTCTATCTGTGATGAACGCGGTTTTCTCTCGGTCGTCGGGGTGCATAGAGATTTGATTATAACCGGAGAATGCATCCATGAATGTTAACAGCTCGTTTCCGGCAGTCGATTCGACCAAGCGATCGATGTGGGGGAGTGGGAAGCTGTCCTTCGGGCAGGCCTTGTTGAGATCGGTGAAGTCGACGCAGACACGCCACTTGCCGTTTTTCTTTTTGACGACAACTGGGTTGGCTAACCACTCGGGGTACCTAACTTCCGTGATTGAGCCGGCTGTGAGTAGTCGTTCAACCTCGTCGTTCACTGCCTTAGATCGTTCGGGTCCCAGTTTTCGCCTCTTCTGCCTGATGGGTTTAAAAGTTGGGTCCACGTTCAGCTGGTGTGGCGTGATCGAGGGGTCGATTCCCTTCATATCTGACTTCTCCCAAGCAAAGGTCGATTGATTGGCTCACAAGAATTCGACGATATCTCGCTTCATTTCGTCCGGTAGGTAAGCGCCTACCCGAACTACCTTGCTCGGATCGCTGTCATTGAGCAGAACTTCTTGGATCTCCTCTTTTTGGGGATAGATTTTGTGTATCGGTTTGGCGGTTACATTATTTACTCGGCGTGAACTTTGCTTGATGTTTGCTACGAGTAACGCGCGAGCCGCTTCCTGATCACCACGAAGCGTGCGGATGCTGCCGTCGTTGCCTGGGAATTTGATGCACTGGTGGTAGGTGGATGAAATCGCTTTCATCGAATGTAGCCAAGGCATTCCGAGTATTACATGATACGGGGCACTCGTACCAATTATAGAGAATTTGACAGTTCGCGCTATACCCCCGGCATATACCGGAAGACGGATAGTGCCGAGCATATCTTCGGATGCGCCGTTGAATCCGGTCAGGGAACCAGTCGAGGGCTTGATGAGTCGGAGGTCGACTCCCATCTTCTCGAGGGTATTGTAGAAAATCAAGTCTACGGAACTACCCGTGTCGATGAGGACTTTAGTTACCTCACAGTTGGCGATTCCTACTTCAATTAACAGTGGATCATTGTGAGGCATGTGTACCCCGCGGGCGTCTTCGGCGGAGAACGTGATTCGGGGCTCGTCTGGAGGTTGAACATGCCAGCCTCCGGAGGATTTCGCACGCTTTTGGTCGGTTTGTACGGAACGTACTGAATCATCACAAGGCGGTGAGCCCCCCATTATGAAATTTAGCCGAGTGCATGCTCCCGAACCCGAATCGGACTTGGCGAGGGACTTAATCGTATCTAAATGCTGGCGTAGATCGAGCTGCTTTGATTGATTAAGCGTTTCCCGGAGATCTTTCTTAGCGGAGTTCAACTTATCCTGGAGGTCGACAACTTGCGATTCTGGTGTGACTCGGCGGGTTTTGCAGCGGTTTATGATATCTCAGAGATCGTGGGAGGCATCCGGTGTGCGGGCTAAGCGTCGCGTGGTGAGGAGTGAACGTACGTCTCGGGATTCGTTCTCGTCGTCAGATGAGGATTCGGGGCCGGTTAGTATGACCTGGATCCTTTTTCTGTTCTTTGGTTGTTCCTCCTCGGGGGGCGGTTCGTCGCGATCGCGGGGCTCGGTTTTCTCCTCAGGTTTTGATGTGTCCTCTTTCGCTTTGCTGGATGTGCCGGACGGTTTCTGCCCTCTTTTATCCTTGTTCTTGCTCCAGCTATTATTTCCTTTCGGGCGCGGCTTTGGAGGGTCTGTTGGGATTTCGCCGCGGTAGTATTTTCCGAACAGTATCTCCTTGAGCTGCTTGCAATCCTTTGAATCGTGCGCTCTGGATTTGTGGTATGAGCAGTACCGTTCGCGCTCATCGGTGTCAGGTTTCTGGGACGTTGGTTCGCCCGATTCATCGTCCTCCTTTCGGTTGTAGTGATTCCATCCTTTGGCGCGAACTACAACTGTCGAGTCGGAGATGGCGTCCTCGTCTACCATGTAGACAAAGCTCTTCCTCTTAGGCTGTTTTTCGTCCGCCGAGTGTTGTCTCGGCTCCTGCTTTGAATCGGAGGTCTTGCTCGGCGTTGGTTTGTTCGCATGCTGCTTACTTATCATCGCCTTGGTATCTTCTTCCATTCGGATGAAGTTGTTTGAGCGTGCGATAGCGTCCTGGAGCGATGTCGTTGGGTTCCGATAAAGGTCTTCTCAGAACTTCGAGTGGATGTAGAGCGTATTTTTCAGGGCGTCCACTGCGATGTTGTCGGGGACGTCTACCTTGGACACGACTTCCTTGAATTTTTCCATGAAATCTCTCAGGGTCTGACCGTGCAACTGAGATAGCTTTCACAGGTCGGAAGCGGTGGCTTTCTGGTTAGTGAACATGATGTAATGCTTCAAGAAGGCCGTTGAGAGGTCGCGAAAGGTGTCAATGGAGTTCTCCGGTAGGCGTGAGAACCAGTTCAGCGCAGCTCCTTCGAGGCTCTCAACGAACCGCTGGCAAAAGCCGGCGTCTCGCTCGGCGTCGGTGAAGTTTGCTCGACCCATGGCGATATTGAATGCCGTCATATGTTCCGATGGGTCGTCAGTGCCGCCAAAGGTAGGCAGGCGGATTTTCTCCGTGATTCGTAACCGGACGTCGGTAATGCGGCGAGTGAAGGGTGTACGGAGGGCGGTCGCGAGGACCTTGTCTATCTGAGGAGCTGCACTCGTCACGTGGTGGATATGAGAGTGAATCTCTTGAAGTGCGAGTTTCAACTCGGCGATCTCCCGAATGGTTCGCAGATCTGGGTTGTCTACCGGTTGTACGGTGTCAACCAGGGTGTCAGTCGGCTGGATGGGTTGGTTTGCCGGAGTAGGAGTAGGGTTTGTGTTGAAAAGAAATCGGCGAGCCGTCGAGAGATTTCCGTCTGGGTTTGCGAGTGCGGCGGCGATGGCCGCAAGGTGCTCGTTAGTCTCTTTGAACCTCTTCTTGGTGAGCAAGGCGAGCCAAGACGGAATCCATGAGGGTTTCAGGGTTTGGAACCGGTGGAGTTTCCTCCGTTTGCACGTCGGGAGGAGTTTCTTCGTTCATCTTCTCTCACACTACTTTGTTATGCCCCACGGTGGGCGCCAACTGTTTGTACCGAGTTCGGTCGTGTATCAGTAAAATGAGTGACGGGACTCGTCGGTGGGTTATTGCAAAGGTGTGGATTTAAATGAACCGAGTGAACAGGAAGTTTTATTTATAAACGGAGAGAGTACAGGGAGGATCTCGGTGCTCGGGAGCTATGCCGAGATTCAGTGTGAGTGGATTAAGACAACAGAATAAATCTAGCTATTTGACCTAATCTATGCCGCCGTCTCAGTGTCCAGTTTTTGGATCCTTCTCTCGTCCTCCCTCCTTCTCCTTTTATAGCTCGAACTCCTCGGTCTTAACCTAGGTCGTTCTCGGCTCGTGGGCCTCCGGTATTGGGCCTGCTGTCGGCTCGATAACGCCTTTTCCTACTTGTACGGACGTCACTCGGATATGACTGTTTTACCCTTACCGGGCCGAATGTGATTTCCCGTGGGCCTTGAGGGGTGAGTACAGCCCACCTCCTACATGACTGCTGCATCCACCTCGATCCACCAAGCCGACTAACCGAGCATCAGTACAATGGAAGATCAAGATTTTGAAGAACGTGATGTGAGATGTTATTAACATATTGTCTTTAAAACAGCTGGACCTTTGGCTGTATCTTCTTTAATCTCGTATCTGATGCTACACAGGAACAACCAGTTTTGAGGGAAATGCTGTTTTCACGTCACGTCAAACAAGGTGATGACTCCATTTTCTCATGTAGGCTTGATCACTTATGAACAAAGTGATTTAAGATTATAGGCAAATCAAGGTTAAAGTTTATATCCCTTTTTCTGTTTCATTTCTTAAAAATTCTATAACCAACTTAATTTCTCTTGCTCTGATTAAATCTTCATCTCCATTTAATTAATTTCATATATCTTTACTTTGTATTTTGTTTGTCAATCTTCACTTTGTATATGCTCAATTATCTCTTATATATTTTAATAAGTGGTTGCTCCATATTCTTATGTATCTAATCGTAAACAATGAGGTTTCATCATAATGTGACTTGATTAAAAGAATTGTCATTTTTCTCAGTTACTATGATTAATTTTTCTGTACTTTCTAATACTTTATTGATCATCGGTTTGGTTTGATTTGGAAATAGCCGCTTTAAATCGATCATCAATTTAAACAAAAATGTGCTAACCAATTTTATTTTTCTTAATTCTTCAAAAAATCGATCAAAACCATCTCACTTAACTATTTTCTGAGCAACAATATATCTTAAAAGTTGTTTTTTTTGTCAGACCAAGATTGCATATTAGTCCATAAATCTATTTTTATCACTAAACTAAAAAGACGATTTATATGTTGGTTTGTACTTACTTTTAAGATCGAAGATGATAATTAAATTATTCTAAAGCTAATTACAAAACAGTTGAAAATTAAATTATTTTTTTTCATGAAAACTGCAATGACAAACAATTTGATCATGTCTATTTGTATAACCGGTCCATTATATGTTTAAGATAGATTTAAATACAAAAGAAACCAGAATTTAAAATTAAATTAAAAATTATCAAAAAAAAACCGGGCGTAACCCGCGCCTATCCTAGTTACTTCATATACCAATTTTCATATGAAATAGAATGTGACAAACGTTTCCATATAGTATTTAAATCCATTCCATTAATTTAAATCGTTAAGTTAATTTAGATCCTTCCATTCTATAAAGTAAATATTTCCATATGAAATTAAATGCTAATGCTTTTAAAAAAAAATATTTCTAAAAATCTTAACTAGAACAAACCAAAAATTTCCTAACATTACTATAACAAAAAAAAAAACAGAAACGATTAGTTCTAAAAACTCTAACAATATTATCTAAATCAACAAAATCATTTTCTAACATTTTTCTAACAAAAAATAAAGAAAGACTTACTTTAGAATCATGTAATTTTTACACAAATTCAAAACTAAACAAACACTAATAATAATAAGAAATCAAGTAATTCTTTCCTCAAGATCTTAACAAAAATAAGAATCAATTCCGCCATATCAAATATACACTATATTCTAAAATTGTACCATAGTTTCTATTTGAAAAACCTAATCTCAATACGATTAATATGTTATTGACTCATCCACGTTTTTCATTCACAGCCGAAAACTTTCAAACAAAAACCTTATTTAACCCTTTCTCGGTGGCCCCCATTTTAATCATAACCTTGCTTTCAGAGATTAGGACATTCATAACTGGATGGTGTGAAAGCAATTCACCTTTGGAAGCAATATTCACAAATCGGTGGTGAAACCCTTGAGCTGATTTTTTACTTTGTGTTTAGAAAAACTAATTATGTGCTAAAATTAACATGTATTATATGTCATAATAATAATAATAATAACAAATCGAATAATATAACAAAACCTAAAGGTATTATTGATTTTACACTGTCTTTAGTCATCTTATATTTTTTATACTCAGATATTTAAAATATCTATATATTTTCATTCATTTGATAAGACGCATATTTCATTTTACACTACCTATGATTTTATTCATTTAACAAAATATTTCCTTGAAGATAACTTGTGTGTATACTAAATGATGAGCACACCTAATCTATCAACTAATACACAATTTTATTTTGTAAAAAAATACTTACGATTATTGGTATATAAAACTATGAAAATAGTTTAACAAAAACTATATTGTTTCATTGGTTTTTATATACTAAAGTTTTAGTTGAGTCATGTACCTGGTCGTATTGTATATCATATTAACCAATACTAACTTACACATTATAGATCGATCGGTTTTATCAGCCAAACAATATAATTCATCTACACATTTTCATAAAACAAACTACTATAAAACCAATGGTTTAGAACTGTGAAAAGTAAAACAATTTATATACAAGAACTAAAAATTTTTTTTCATAACATAAATCAATCTTTATGTACAGTTATGCATAATTTTCATTATACGTTACTATGCATAATCGTCAAGCCATTTTACATTTATTTTATTTGAATAAAATATCAATATATATATATATATATATATTTATATATCTCAGGTATCCGAAAAAGAAATAAAATACAAAATTAATATTACGAATGAAATCTTATAAAATCATATCACAATTGTCTAATTGTTTGGTTAAACAAATCTTAAGTATAAATAAATGAAAACTATCATTTACCTTAATATTAAGGATATACCTAAATATTTGGTTAAGAATTTTTCCTATAATTTTGAAAGAAAACGAAATCCTTCAAATATATTCAATAAATATGGTTTTAAAAGGTTACAAATTATATTGATAATGGAAAGTAAAAGGTTTTGAAAATTTTAGCATAACAAAATTTAGAGATTTTACTTATATAGAAAGAAATGTAAACCACATAATTATTCTCCAATGAAACTGATTAAAACAGTTTCAAAAATCTCGGCATCATTTCTATATACACTTAACTAAAATAATAGGTACGGCACTTAAAAAATTGGATCTTAAAAACTACACAAAGTATAAGAAATAACCGTTTTAACCACTCAAATGCATTTATATGTTCCCATATAGATATACCTCTATTAAATCTCAGTATTTTATAGTTTAACATTCATTACATAAGTAATAAAATTGGATATGACCAATCACTACATTAGTAACACAAGTCCAAACAACCAAACATCTAATCTAACAGTTTAACTTTCACAATAATTTTATTTCTGACTTTATACATCAAACAAAATAAATCATTTTAGCATGGATCAGAATCTAATTATAACTTAATTTCGTTAAACATGTGGATTAAATTTGAAATGGTTTAGCGTTTCCAATCCATTTCTTTACCATTTGACCACATCCCATACATCATCTAAAGTTTTGTTCATAAACTTATTATTAATTAAATCGTATGTACCGCATAATTTAATCATCAATAAATTGAAATAAAATTTGATTAAATGTCTACGATGATGTATCATATAATAAACAACTGAAATTTCAGTTTTTATCTAATTACATGGAAAATAAAATTGTGAAATTGTATCTGTGTTCTACGTTGCAGACTTAAGATATTATAAATTAATTTCACGCGTATTTACAATAGAATGACTGTACTTTATTTAGGCCGTCCATGTGAAGATATATTATTCTTCAACAAACTCTGTTGTCACGGAGCATGATAAATTATATAACCATTTTTCTAAAGCATTATTAAGTCTAAGCATAATCTCACATGAAATACAAATTTATGGCTTGATTTAGTGTTTCTTAGAATATAGAAATTCTGGCAAAAGCCTCATATACTCTTCATTGAGAAAAAGTAATTTCTCATAATCTTATTAAATCTACATACTTTTGTACTTTTAATGAAACAATAGAATTCTAATTTTACTCTTTATACTTTTTTCCCAAATAAAATTTCAAATTTTTAGATCTTAGTAATCGGTGTAATGTTTTATCAAGTTCTACAATATTACCAAATTTTACAATTTTACTATATTTTACAGTTTTATAAAGTTTTACAGTTTTACCAAATTTTATTTAAACGATTATACAACTTGGTAAAACTAAATACAAAATTTTTCTAAGTTGTATTGTTGTCGAGGTACAACTTGGTATAACTTAATATCTAATTTACTTAAGTTCGACAGTTTTACAAAGTTGTGCTTAAATGATTGTACCACTTAGTTTCTTCTGGATTATAATTTGAATTTTTCATAAATTCGTGCAACATGAGAGCATCCACATCAAGGAATCCCCTCTTGGGGTTCATTGAATTAATTTTTTATTATTAAAATTTTTTTGTTTTTTTTTTTGAATTTTTTTTTTAAAAAAAAAAGAAAAAAAAGACCTAGACCAATCCCGGACCGACACGTGTTGAACCTTAGGAGAGAGGGGTTCACCCGGGTGAACTTTAGGAGAGAGAAGATCATAGATTTTTGTTATTTTATTATTTTAGTTTTTTGATTTCCGTGTGAACCCCCATTTGAACTCTCAATGGAGATGCTCTGACATATCTGAAACGTAAGAGAGAACAAAACAATTATGAAGAAGAAAAATAAATTGATAGATAATCAAAAAAGAAGAAAAAATCGAAGATAAAGGAAAATAACAAAGAGAAGTGGAACATATTTCAAAGAAGAAAAAGTTTTTTTTTGATAAAGGGCATCAAAGAAGAAAAAGTTATCTGAGAAGAGAAAAAAACAGATTTTGAAAAAGAAAAAAAAAAGAGATTTGAAAGGAGATAGGAAGAGTAACATAACAGTTTTAAGATTAGATACATCTCAATCTTAATTCTAGAGTCAGATTTGTCTTAAATTATTAGACAATTTATTATGACTATGAAGTAAATTAAATCTGATGTTCTGAAAATTTGACAGAAACATTAAAAAGGTATTAATAACTTTTTGAAAATTACAAAGCACGGGTCTCATCCTAGTCTAGTTATCTAATGTATGAAACTATTAATACAGAGACAAAATTATAGATGTTTTTTCTGACGAACTATATTTTCTGTCATTTATACGAATGTAGAATATATAATATAAAGAACGTAAACATAAGAGGAATGATTTGACTAACATTTGTAGTATTATCTCCACGTTACTATCATTTTCTTCGTTATGAATGTAATCATATATCAATAATATTCATTCAGTCTTGTAATCTAAAATATAAAACAATAAAGTTTATCCTTTTCTTGAAGAAAAATTACCAAAAAAAGCCTAACTTGAATTTACATTTATATATCCTATAAACTAAATCAAACACAGTTACACAAAATAACCTAAAAACGATAGCAAAATAAAAACTATCCTCTTATGACAAAATAAAAAAAATTATTAGACATTCGACTGTTATAACTTTGGTAGGTCTTCTTTAAACAATGATGTCTACTCATCTCAAGAAGTTTTTTCGAGAAATCTACTCATGTATTGAATTTTTAAATTGATTTATAAATTTAAGCAAAATATTTAATAGAAAATAAATTGAGATCATGTAAATATAAGAAATTCTAAATCATGTAAATTTCAAATTTAATAAAACTAAATTTTTGACATAAGTGAGTGAGAAATAAACTGTAAGTCGTGATTTTTTATTGGTTAGAGTATGATAACATATATTCAAATAATGTTGGTTTTATTAGAGTTTTAACTTTTGAATCCTAAATAGTTTTTGAAATTACAGTTTGGCATACAAGTGTTTTGTTTTGTATATATTAAATATTTTATAAGTTATTTTATGTTTAATGAAGTGTTTATAGCTATATAGATAAAATATTTATTTTAGAATTTAGGGTAAGACCTGCAAAAAGTTTATGCACTAGCAAACGTTTTATAGAAGTCTTTTAAAAATGACAGCTAAATGTATGGTTACGAAACATCTTGAGAAGCCTGCTAAACTGTAATACACTAGTAGACTTTTTGAAAAGTTCTTCGTGCCTTCCTAAATATAAGATGTTCTAATAAAAACACATATTAAAAAAGTTCCTTGAAAAAATGACTAAGATAACACTAAAAAGGTTTTTGTCATAAATATAACACTTAAGAATAAAAATGATCAAAATAACATTTAATGTTTTATTAAAAGAGATAAATTTACATTTATATCTCAATAATAAATTAATTTAGACATTAGGGTTCAGAGTTAAGAGGTGTAATTTAGGGTTTAGGGTTTAAAATTTAGAGTTTAGCCTTTAGAGTTGGGGAGTGGGAATTTTGGGGATAAGATTTCAATTTTTGAAAAATAAATTTTTTTAAAAAAATTTCAAAAAATAAAATGCTATTTTGGTCATTTTAGCTTTTAAATGCTATTTTGTGACATAAACTTAAAAAAGTGCTATTTTGAAAAATTGCCCAAATTCCTTTTATATTAAATATAAAGCAATTTTCTCATATAACCTATTTTAATATAGTTGTTTGCCTAGGATTGCCGTGTTAAAATTCTCTAGGTCTTTAAAACTCAAACCTTCTGCCTCTTTATCCAGGCATAATTTATCCCATAATTTTCAATGCATTCCTCTTGTGTTTCCCCTAGAGCTCCACCAAAATTGTGCTACCGCACTCGTTAGTTTCTTTGTAGTTGCCTTAGGTAACCTATAACAGGACATCGCATGATTTGGTAATGTCGTAACCACAGATTTAATAATCACCTCTTTCCCTCCCTTCGTAAAAAATCTAAAGGTCCAACCATTGACTCTTTTATTTAATCTTTCCTGTACAAATAAAAAAAACTGTATCTTAGACCCGCCCAAGCTCTCTGACAGGCCTAGATATGATCCCGTACCTCCTATATTCTGGATTCCTAATATATTCCTTAACTCTGGTCTGTTTTCTTCCCAATCCTATGTCCAAACTGAATTGAAGATTTCTGAAAATTGATTAATTGTCTTGAAACAGCCTCATATTTTTTAAAGATGGTGAGAATGGTTTGACACTCCTCCGGTTGCACCTTACAAAAGAAAAGATTATCTTCCGCAAAAAGAAGTTGAGAAACTGCTGGACACGCTCTAGCAACCTTCATCCCTATTAATCGGTTCTGGCGCTCCACCTTTTTAATGTTGGTAATTAAAGCCTCGGTACACATAATAAAAAGATAAGAAAACAAAGGATCCCTTTGTCTTAGGCCTCTATGCGGTATAAGGGACCCCTTTGGTTGACCATTTATCAACACTCGATACTGAACAGACGATATACATTCCATCATAAGCTTTGTCCAATGAGGGTTAAAACCCATCTTTTGTAACGAAGCTTGAAAGAAACCCCATTCCACCCTATCATATGCTTTATCCGTGTCTGTATTTATCGCCATAAACTTTCTCTGACATGAATTGTTAGCTCTCGCCATAAAAAATTGTTCACCATCTCTACCAAATCCTTTTTAATAACGTGACATGAGTGCTGGAAAAAAGTGCAGTCATTCTGTCAGGTCCAGGTGCCTTGTCTGGATGCATAAAAAATAAAGCTTGTCGAACCTCCTCCTCCGTGGACGTCCTTAACAATCTTTGATTCATTTCAATTATGATATTGGAGGGGATATCCTCTAGGAAACTATCAAAGTCTGATGGAGAAACCAAATATTTTGTTTTCTCGTGTGTTTAAAGGTCGATACTATAGGAATGGGTCACCTCTTGATCCAAATAGATCATATTCTCCGTCATATGGCTGGAGAAGTATAATCTCAGCTAGATCTCTGGTTAGCAACGGACTTATCAAACGGGTGGGATCAGGATCATCTATATCAGTATAGAATGATCCCTAGCTTCTAACCACTCGCCCGAGACCAGCAACAAAAAATCTACAAAATTTTACTCCAGAACTTACAGTGAATTCTCTCATTAATACAAATACGTGTTGGTGTCGAAAACCGTACTCTCGAAATCAACGTCTGTGATAGCTTCTGTAAAAGGGAGATCAGTACTTTCCGCAAAAGTGATTTTATAAAACTCGAGAATCGTTTTATAAAACTCGAAGAATCGTTTTATAAAACTCGAGAATCATTTTATAAAACTCGAGAATCGTTTTATAAAACTCGAGAATCGTTTTATAAAACTCGAGAATCGTTTTATAAAACTCGAGAATCGTTTTATAAAACTCGAGAATCGTTTTATAAAACTCGAGAATCATTTTATAAAACTCGAGAATCACTTTATAAAACTCGAGAATTGTTTTATAAAACTCGAGAATCGTTTTATAAAACTCGAAGAATCGTTTTATAAAACTCGAAGAATCGTTTTATAAAACTCGAGAATCGTTTTATAAAACTCGAGAATCGTTTTATAAAACTCGAGAATCGTTTTATAAAACTCGAGAATCGTTTTATAAAACTCGAAGAATCATTTTATAAAACTCGAAGAATCGTTTTATAAAATTCGAGAATCGTTTTACGAAACCGCAAAAAACCGAAACAGCCGTAAAACGCGAACTAGTCACGACTAGTTCGCCCATGGGCGAACTAGGAGACACTCCACTAGTTCGCCCATCGGCGAACTAAGCCGGCCCGGCTTAGTTCGCCGATGGGCGAACTAAGGACACTCCACTAGTTCGCCCATCGTCGAACTAAGCCGGCCCGGCTTAGTTCGCCGATGGGCGAACCAAGAATCACTCCACTAGTTCGTCCATCAGCAAACTAAGCCGCCCCGGCTTAGTTCGCCGATGGGCGAACTAAAGACTTCTCGGATATCCCGCGCCTTGATCTCCCGCATTCCCGATTCAAAACTTACGTATTTCGACACGATCGCATTCTAAACTACGGCTAAAACGTCTCCCGTTCCATCTCGATCCGACTTACCGTTCGAGTTTGACGATAAAAACCGTAAAACTTCGCTTTCTCGGAAAGAACTCGAGGAAATCGTATAAAACGGCAACGGTTAAACGAAACACCGAACATTGCCTAAACTATACGATTTATTCGAGATTTCTCGTTAAAATCATAAAAACGTGTTTTTAATAAAAAACGCCGAGTAAGTCGTAAAAAACGTGTTTTTAATAAAAAGTCGAGTAAATCGTAAAACCTTGCGATTATCTCGAGAAATTTATTAAAAACGACGTCAGATCAGGAAACGGTCCCGTAAAAAGTCGGAAAACGGTTTTTATCGCAAAACGGCTCGGAAGGACCTAAAACGCGATAAAAACCCATCTCGCGATTTCAACGGAATCTAACCCGCAGATTTGATAACGTTTTGACGGTTTACTCACAGAAGGAAAATAAAGGCGAGTTTGAAGATAAATAGAAGATTTCCGTGGAAGAAAAGGAAGGATCGAGAAAAATGGAAGATTCCCGAAATACTAAAATCCGGCAAAATGGAAAGATCGAACCGTGAAGGCAAGGAGTATATAAACCAGAGGCGTAGGGCAGAAGAGGAGGACGAAAATTAGACCTGAAAAGACGGCTGTTAGCTTAGGAGTTTAGGACTTAGCGTTTAGACTAGCAATTCAGATCCTTAGAACGTTTCGACGTCTAAGTTCTTCAATTCTTCTTGTAACAGTTGTCGATTCTAATTCAATAAAAGCTTTCGCACAAGTTCTTAATCTCTATTCTTTATTGTTCATCCATATTCTTTTAAATTCGTTTGTTTTAGTGATTTTTGCAGAGATCCAGGACCTCGGGAAAATTAGGGTTTCACCCTAAGTTTCCATATTTAACGGAAAATCGACAGTGTGGATTTCGGTTCCCACAGTTTGGCGCTAGAAGGAGGGGGGGGTCGGATTCTCTTACACAATAGTCGCTAAAATGAACGAGAAATAACATGCCTAATCTGAACGGCGACGTCATCTCGTTCGAGAAAAGAGAAACGATCGATTCGGTCAAACCTCTCAACGATCTTCTCATTATTGAGCTGACGATCCAGAATATGGATGTCGCAAGAATATTAGTCGATACCGGAAGCTCGGCTGATATCATCTTCAAAAATACTCTCGAGAGAATGAAAATCGATCTGTCTGAAATCGCGGAAAACGTAAGCCCGCTAGTAGGACTCTCGGGAGAAATCACTATGACCCTCAGAACGATCAACTTGGCAGTTCGCGCCAGGAGCATAACGAAAAACGTCGAATTCAAAGTCGTCGACCGACCTATGTCTTACAACGCAATCGTAGGGACACCGTGGTTAAATTCGATGCAAGCGATTCCGTCAACGTACCATATGTGTCTCAAGTTCCCAACTCCGAACGGAATCGAGACTATATGGGGAAACCGACGAACTTCGCAGGTTTGCTACGCCGCGGATTTAAAACGAAAAAATCTGCCGGTCGATATCTCTTCCAAAAAGAAAAAGAAGTCGACGTCCCTCGACAATGCCCCAGAG
>CAKOAT010476265.1:96169-169774 GCA_932364175.1 Eruca vesicaria subsp. sativa
ACCCGAATTATTGTTAAAAACGAATATTCTTAAATATTGTTAGTGACTAAAATTAATTATATTTACGATTTTAAATAAATAGCAAATCTTTGTAACAATAAATACCAGATCTTATTAAATATTGATATCTATGTTTCCAAACTTACTTATTTTAAATACTGCTATCCATGTTTCCAAACAAAAGGTTAAAGTACTTCTAATTTAATAAGATAGATGTCCTAAATTACTTTTCCTTTGCAGATCTTAGCCAAAAAAAAAAGTTTTCATCTCTTCTCTCGCCGTCGCTATTTGGTAAGACCTCATCATCTCCTTCTCTGTTGATCTCTAATGGCGGTTCTTGATGATATAATCAGACGACGGAGGTCCGGTTAGCTAGACCAGGGAAGCAAGTCCAGTTCTCTGAAGTTGAGATCAAATTTGCTAGAACTTGAGGCACCCATCAAAGTCTGTGGTATGTTTTATCGAAAACCCAATTCGATTCTTTGGTTACTAGTGTTTTGATTGATTTGGTATTGATTTTAGGGTTCATAGTGTTTGAAAGTGTGAAACTTTGTGTATATCATTAATGATGTTGACCAACTTTGCTAAAATTCAAATCTTTTCATTGTTTTTCTGAAGCGGCTAGGATCTTTTGATTGTTGTTCTGAAGCCTTTTGTCACTTTTAATAGCTCAAGACCTGAACATGGGGGAAAGGCTGTTTCCTCTAGCAGAGATCTTGGTTTGTGTCCTGAGTTTGATGATCCATATTAATGTCAGAACTAGATCTTGTTTTATTCCGTTGTTTTTATATATAATAGCTCAGAGGCTTCTAGCATAATAATATTCTCTTAGTTTCATTTTATTATAATCTAAACAATTTAAAGAGTGAAGAAAAGAGTTAATCATATAAAATATAAGCTATGATTTGGGTTGGGATGCATCGTTAGTCCACTGATGTTTTGTAGGAAAGAGTTGTATTCGGTAGTATTTGTAGAAAACTGATGTTGACTTTTGCTTTATTATTCTAATATTGAACATTCTTCATCTTCAAAACATTGTTAATTCTCTAATGGCGTGTTCTTTCTTTCTCGAAACTGATAAAACGATATGTTTGTGACTTCGTTGTTGTGAAAATATTGCAATTATGTCATAAATTTAATACGAGAAATAACATGACGATGGTTCTTGGTTTTAATTGCTTATTAATATGACGTTGGTTTCTTGTTTTTAGTTGTTTTTTTTGTACAGAGATGGACATTGAAACTGAGTAAACTATAGCACTTCTTGATGCTCAACGTGAATACATGGACATGAATGATATGCTCAACGTGAATACATGGACATGAATGATGATGAGGATATTGAATTTGTACATGAGGAATTGACGGAAACAGAACCCAAAATTCAAAGTGAAACACAAGCTCCTGCATCAACACAAGCAACATCATCAACAATGAAACCTCAGCGTAAGAGTCGAAAAACCTCACCTGTTTGGAAAGATTTTGTATTAGTGGAGATATATGAGGATGGAAAAGAAAGGGCTAGGTGTATTCACTATGATTCAAAACTAGTAGTTAATAGTAAAACTCATGGTACAAATCATTTGAAGCGACATTTAGATGGTTGTTCTAAAGTGCCTAAGAAGTTAGATAAGCCTGTGTATGATCATATGGTAGATCGTGAGATGGTTATTGAGGTCTATCATTTACCATGATCTACCATTTCGGTATGTGGAGTATGAGAAGGTTAGAGCTAGAGATAAGTATTTAAATCCCGATTGTCAACCTATCTGTAGACAGACTGCTGCTCTTGATGTCTATAGGAGATTTAAAATAGAGAAAGAGAAGTTCAAAGGGCTGTTTGCGAAGCATTGTGGCAGGGTTTGTCTCACCGCTGATTTATGGGTATCTCGTCCTCAAAACATGTCATATATCTGCTTAACTGTTCATTACATTGATGATAGTTGGAGATTGAATAGTAAGATCTTAGATTTCTGTGAGATGAAGTCTCCACATACCGATGATCTCATTGCTACTAAGATCTTTGAGTTTTTGAAGGAATGGGGCTTAGAGAAGAAGGTTCTCTCGCTGACTTCAGACAATGCCACAAACAACAATAGTATGTTGAGAATTCTCAAGGGCAAGCTTCAGATGATAAGTGGAAGCGATGGAGGTCTGTTGTGTGATGGTAAGCACATACATGTGAGATGTTGTGCTCAAATTTTGATCCTTATAGTAAAAAATGGCTTGGAGTTGGCAAATAGTCTTATACATAATATCCGAGAAAGCGTCAGATATGTGAAAGGGTTTGTCTCACCACTGATTTATGGGTATCTCGTCCTCAAAACATGTCATATATCTGCTTAACTGTTCATTACATTGATGATTGTTGGAGATTGAACAAAGGAAAGGAGCATACATCTCCACAAAGGAAAGAAGCATTTGCAGCATGTGTAGAGAGAGTAGGAAGTACAGGTGGATCTGGACTGTCACTTGATGTTACTACTCGCTGGAAATCTACTCACTGTATGATCCAAAGTGTAAGACGTGTCCTTCAGAGGATGAGTGGAACTGTGGAACAAAGATATGTGAATTGTTGAAGCCGTTTAGTGTGATCACAACCGACCTTTCAGGTTCAAAATATCTCACTTCTAATATCTACTTCACACAAGTCTAGAATATACAAGTGTTGCTGGAGAAATATTCCATTTGTGATAGTGAAGGGTGAGAGAAATGGCCAGAGACATGCGGGTTAAGTTTGATAAATACTGGAAGGATTATAGTGTAATCTTGGCAATAGGAGCAGTTCTAGATCCAAGAATAAAGACTGAGATGGTTGAAGCTGCTTACAACGAATTCGATCCTTCTACTGCAAGCTTGAAGACTAAAAAACTCAAGGAGAGTTTGAGTGACCTTTATAAAGACTATCAAAAACTATCTCAAGCAAGTTCTTCAGGGGTTTCACTCACACCAACTCCACATGAGATTGTCACAGAATCTCTGCTTGAAGATGATTATGATAATGTAAGTAACTTAATATAATTTCAGATAATCTCAATCATTCATTTTCTTGAAACTGATAATTTGATATACATGTTCACAGATTTTTTTAGTTGGAAAAGAACATTGGAGGTGGAGCTAGCGACCCAAAGACACATTTGGATATCTACTTGGAAGAGCCCATGCTAAACAAAAAGACTAACTCAAAATTGGATGTCTTAAGTTATTGGAAAGAGAACCAACATCGGTTCGGAGATTTAGCATCCATGGCACGTGACATCCTCAGCATTCCGATCACAACAGTAGCTGCTGAGTCTGCCTTTAGCGTTGGATCCCGGGTTTTAACTCCTTACCGAAACTGCTTTTTGCCTAAAATTGTCCAAGCTCTTCTTTGCTCTAGAAATTGGTTGCGCGGTTTTGCTGAATACCAAGGTAAAAAAAAAAAATCATTGATGACTATTTTTTGTAACGGATTCATATTATATTTTGTAGGTACAATTGAAGAACTCTTTGATGAAAATGAAGATGTTCAAAACAAAAGAAGTAGTTCATGAGTGGAGTCTTCTTCAACATCAAAAGCTTGAAGTGTGAGTGGTTTCTTATACTCATTTAACCCATTGTTGAACTTTTTTTAATTTGTATGATTACTAAGTAGGCTAATAATCTGTAATTATGGACATGTACGGTGTAGAAGATTAAAGCTGCTCTTCACTGTGTTGCACCTAAATTGAGATGGGATGGTGTGCGTGGATTGAGTCAAGAAATATTGAGTTGCAAACTTTAAATTTTTAGTTGAAATGTGATTTGTAAACTTTGAATTTTTAGCTTAAACAAAACAATGTAATGTTTAGTTCTATGACTTATGATTATGGAGTTGTATTTTATTTGACCAGCGTGATTGAAGAAACAAGTTATTAACTTATGATACAAACACATCATGTTCAGTTTTTTAAAGTAATCGGGCTCAAAACGGGCTTATTATGGGTTTAATGTTAAATGGGCTTTACATAAACTGATCATAAACAGACTCTAAACGGACATCAGATAAACGGGCTCGGACATAAACGGGTTCGGACGTAAACGGGCTTGCCCGGCCCGTTTTAACACCCCTATGAGACTATCTCATCTTCCACTGCAGCAAACCATTTCTCAGACTCAGAACTAGAAACAACTTCTCTGTAAGTGAATGGCTCGTAACTATCCACTTCCTCTACAACCTGCAGTGCATAACCCACCATATCATGAAGGTGATATATCTCTGGCGGCCTGACATCAACTCTCCTTGGTCTATCTCTAGCACAACTGCATTTTCTAGACCCAACATGTTGATTTCCAGAACTAGAGAACTCATCTGACGTCGATCGTTTGATCCCATGTATGTGGATCGTTTGATCATGGGTCAACGTACATGGACCATTCGATCTGATCTCTTCTTCTGACGTCGATCGATACTGACCATCTGACGTCGATCGAAACTGAACATCTGAAGTCGATCGACACTGTTGATCCGTCATCGATCGACATTGTTGATCCGTCATCGATCGACATTGTTGATCCGTCATCGATCGACATTGTTGATCTGTCATCGATCGACACGGTTCATCCGACTGAACTTCCTGCAGCTCAACCTGCTTGTCAAAATCCTCATCCCTCTTCTTCAAACATGCAGTATAAAACATGCACCTCGTTTCCTCCATCAAAGTTTGGTTCATTATATCTGCTACACCACTTTCCTATGGTGTATCTATGACTGTAAGATGCTTAATAGTTGTTGCATCCTTACAAAACCATATACCATATGTACACCATTGATAAATATGATAAGGTAACAACATAAACCAACACACATACAAACCGAAGATGTAATTTCTCCATTCACTGAGACACAACCGAACCACATAAACAACAATGAGGAGGACCACGATTAATCTATTTTTTATCTGGTTAATTATGCTATTACAAATTATGAGAAACATTACATAAACGATATTACAACCGACAATTCTACATGCCTTATGCGGATTCAGGTCTAACTACCGCCTTATAAGATCCAATCCTGACTGCCGCCTCATGTCACAATTAATCTATCTTATTAAATTTGAAATATTAGGTTGGACCTAATATTTATTTTATAAATTTTTAAATTAAGTACATCCTTCTATTTTATAGTTAAACTTACATTAAATCACTAATATTTCTCTTTTATACTATTATCCATGTTTCTAAACAATATATTTATTTCTTTATACTATTTTCCATGTTCCAAACAATATACTCATTTCTTTATACTACTATCTATGTTTCCAAACAACACTATAATTAATCTTATGTCCAAAAATACAAAATATTAGAGCTTACCCTTTTTAATATTTTTCTCACAATTTTCTTTCAAATTATTTAGATAAATTAAGAAATTAAAATAGTATATAAAATAACAAAAATAAACTATATTTTACAGGTTTAAATATTATGTATCAGTTATCCATCGGTTCAATAATTTCATCTCGGGTTTTAGTGATTTTTTAAATACGGAAATTTTTACAAATTAAAATTGAATGATTGGATCACTAGTTTAACCGCAGTTCGGGTTAAATTTAAAAATAATGATTTAAATGCAATGATATTTTAAATATACAAATTCTTTCAAATTACCAAAATATTTGTTAAGTTATTTATTATATTTTTCATCATAAAATACTCAGCGCTTGTAAAATTAAGACCAAAGTCAATTTTGAATTTGACTTAACAAATATAAAATAAAGGTTTATACCAAAAATTCTAAAAGTTTTTTTATTATTTTAAAAACTTTCGATAGTTATTAACATGTAACTAATCTCTCAACTTATTTGTTTAATACAAACTGTTAAGTTTGAATGTGATTTTGCACTTTGAACAAACGTACAAAATTAATGTTTTCACTTCACGGTTACATCTATATAATACACCGATTGACGCTATTAATACAAAAGACAGTTTTGATATTGTTCTTTAAACATAAAATCGAGTTAGACAAACTCAAAACTATATAAAATTAAATTATATAAAATATATCCCAAAAATAAGATCCACGCGATTACACGGATCATGATCTATTATAATTATTATTACAATTCAGGGCTGCCGAATAAAGGCAGAAATTTAAACCCCTTAATAACCACCAGAGGTCCAAAACGAACAGAAACCTCCTATACCGTATCAAAAACCAAATGACATGCTCCAGCCAGTTACTAACCGATAGAATCAAAATCTAAATCAAATATTTTGTCATTATTAAAAATTGCTGAATCTAAATTATTGCCGATTGACATAGGGGACAAAGGTTTTTTTTTTCTAACATTTAATTAATAAACATATTTATATAAAAAATATAAATTTTGTCAAACCAAAATCTTTTTTTTTTTCTTTTTTTGATCAAAGTCAAACCAAAATCTTGTCCTCATTAGTTCTCTTACACTCTGATTCTTCATCACCACCACCTAACTGGCATCGTCCTCTCTTGAGTCTAACATCATCAAGACCGTTTGAACAGCTCTGTTCGGTCTGCGAACTCAACTGAACCACATTTGTTTTCTTCAACAACATACTATCCTCATCATCAGGAACATACACTAAACTCATCCCACATTTTATCACCTTATAAGTCTCCAGCGTCTTCTTCGTTTCATTATCAGTCGCATAGATTCGAAAGAAGCCTTTGTGTGACAGAAACTGTTACTCTCTTCATGGAGTTGCATGACGTGGAAACAACTGTTGTATCCCATGAAAACATGGTCAGAAGTGAGCTTTCGTGGTTCATGGCCAAGCGTTTTACACGGTTCGTTCCAGCCTGCGAGAGTGAAATTTATTGAATCGAAGTTTAACTCAAACACACGTTTAACCTCTTTATTAATCACTCAATCTTAGAAAAATAGCTCAAAAACTAAGACCTCTCACAACTCATGAGATATGCAAACACCTTTGCATCTCTTATATAGTTTTCTTATTATCCTAAACTCATTAGGATTAACTCACCCATCATTATCCTAACCTCTAGATAAACTCAACACAAATAGGATTAGGATTGCTTGCACACCAAGTTATTTCATGCTTATCTCAACATTTTCCCCCTTAAGCTTGAAATCATCATTCTTTAACTCTTGAACTCTGATTAGACTCCTCATCTCTGTGAACTTAATCCTTCCAAGGGCTTTGGTTAGTATATCAGCCTTTTGTATTGCTCCAGCCACATGCTCTACGATCACCAGCCCCTTTTCAACGCATTCCCGGATGAAATGAAACCTTGTGTGAATGTGTTTGCTATGTCCGTGGAACACTGGATTTTTGGATAGTGCTATCGCCGATTTGTTGTCAATCTTTATCACTGCTTCCTCACGTGGTTTATTGAAAATCTCTTCAAGAAGATCCTTTAGCCATATGGCTTGTTTAGCAGTCTCAGTGGCGGCCATAAACTCCGCTTCACATGAAGATAAGGCAACTATCTCTTGTTTCTGAGAGCACCATGTGATTGGATTGCCACCAAAATAAAAGATGTGACCAGTGGTACTCTTCCCATCATCAGGGTCTACATTGTAGCTGCTGTCATTGTACCCAACCAAACCTTCTTCCGGTCTTGTCTCGAACCTTAGACCGTTTGATAAAGTACCTCGAAGATACCTCATTACCTGTTTCAACGCAACCTTGTGAGACTCCTTTGGACACTGCATATAACGACTTAGGAATCCCACACTGCAGGCTAAGTCAGGTCTCGTGTGTAATAAGTATCTCAGGCAGCTGATGCAACATCGATACTCAGTTTTATCTACACTCTTTTCCTCCTCTGCCTTGCTCAACTTCAGACCAATGTCCATGGGTATGTGAGTAGCATTACACCCTTTCATACCGGCTTCCTCAAGTATCTTTGTAGCGTATTTCTCTTGACTTAATATTATGCTCCGTTTCCTCTGTGTGACCTCTATTCCAAGGTAATAGCTTAGTTTTCCGAGGTCTGTCATATCAAACTTTGCTGCCATGTTTTGTTTGAACTCAGTGATCATGGCTTTGCTTGTGCCGGTTATGAGTAGATCATCTACGTAGACAGCTACCACCAAAAGATCTTCACGTTCTTGCTTCCTGTAGAGGGAAGGTTCCTTAAGGCATCGTACGAACCGTAACTCATTTAATACTGTATTTAGCTTCTCATTCCATGCTCTTGGAGCTTGACGTAGTCCGTAGAGTGCCTTCTTGAGCTTGTAGACCTTTGACTCTTTTCCTTTCACGATGAATCCCTCTGGTTGAGACACGTAAACCTCCTCTTTTAAGTCACCGTGTAAGAAAGCAGTTTTGACATCAAGGTGATGCAGTTCCCAACCGCGTGTAGCTGCTATTCCAATGATCAAACGCACTGTCTCTATTCTTGCAACAGGAGCAAATACTTCTTCAAAGTCTATCCCATGTTTCTGTATATACCCTTTTGCCACCAAGCATGCTTTGTATTTGTTGATACTGCCATCAGAGTTTCTTTTAACTTTGAAGATCCCTTTCAGTCCTATAGCTTTGCAGTTAGGTGGGAGATCCACAAGATCCCACGTTTCATTCTTCTTAATTGATTTGATCTCCTCCTCAGCTGCATCTCTCCACACTTTCAGTTCTTTTGCTTCATTGTAGTTCCATGGCTCTTCGTTAATCAGCATCAAAAGGTGATTGCACTCGGCTTCACCGAGTATTTCATACATCTCATCTTCTTCGATTAATAGCTCATAATCATCTAAGTAACTTGGCCTGTTGCTTACTCGTGAGGAGCGTCTTATCATCTCAGACGGTTCGGTTTGATTGTTAGCTTCAGTAGACTCTGCATTATCTGCTTCTTCATCTTCGTTGTTGTCTTCTTGAGTGTTCTCTTGAGGAGTCTCATCCTCTCCAATATTAATGAAACCAAAATCAATCATTCTTGTCTCATTGTGTACTTCCTTCTCTGTTTCTAGCCACCTCCACCTCTGTTCTTCTTTAAATACCACATCTCTACTCACTATAACCTTACAAGTAGAGGGATCGAGTAATCGATATGCTTTGCTCCCTGGTTCAGTGCCAAGATGAACTAGAGCCTTTGATCTATCATCCAGCTTTCTTAGATGTGGTGTATCCACCTTCACATATCCAACACAACCAAATACTCCTATGTATCCAACATTAGGTTTTCTCCCCTTATAACTCTCGTATGGAGTTTGTTGCACCAAAGTTCGCGTTGCTATCCTGTTGATAAGATAGGTTGCGTGTCTCACTGCCTCTCCCCATAAGAAATTAGGGACCTCCATGTGCTTTAATATACTTCGTGTCATCTCAAGGAGAGTTCTGTTTCTCCTTTCGACGACTCCATTTTGTTGCGGCGAATACGGTGCCGTAAGATGACGTTGAATCCCCATGTTATCACAATACTCCTTAAATTCGTGAGACGTGAACTCTCCTCCTCTGTCAGTTCTAAACGTTTTGATCTTCTTACTCGTTTCCTGCTCCACTATCGCTTTAAAGCTTTTAAACTTTGTAAAAGCTTCACTCTTTTCTTTCATGAGAACTGTCCACATATACCTTGAGTGGTCATCTATTAGTACGAAGACATATTTGTTTCCTCCTGCTGTGGGTGGTGTGATTGGACCGCATAAATCTCCATGTATTAGCTCTAAGACTTCAGTTGCACGATATGTGCTTGCAGCAGGAAAAGAGTTTCTTATTTGTTTTCCATGCAAACACGCTGTGCATGTCTCCTTTTCTATCCCAAACTGTGACATACCAGTCACCATTCTTTTGTCCACCATGAGTCTAAGGTTCCTTAGACCTACATGTCTTAGGCGTGAGTGCCACCTTGATGACTCCTTGTGAAGAACTAGCTGTAAGCACTTGGTGTTTTTTTGACCTCCATGAACACTTTATAAAGGCGGTTTGGTGATCTTCTTGCTTTCATCAGTAACTTGTTGTCTCGATCATATAAGAACAGAAAGTCCTCTTTCATCTTCACTTCACAGCCAGCTTCAGTTGCCTGTCCCAAGCTTATGATATTACTCCTGAGCTCGGGGATGTAGTATACATCTGAAAGTGTCTTTTCTTCTCCATTCTTGGTCGTGAAGGTTACTGATCCTTTTCCTGTAATGTCTATTCGCGAATCGTCTCCAAACCTCACCTTTCCTGTTATTCTTTTGTCTATTCTTGAGAAGTACTCAAGATTCCCTGTCATGTGGTTGCTTGCTCCGTTGTCTAAGTACCACATATTGTCTCCAGTTGCAGTTCTCTCGAGTTTGTTTGGTATCACCTTCCTTTCGTTGAGATACACAACTTCGTTAACCATCAACTCATCTCCCTCATGTGTTGTATCTGCTTCGCTCTCATGTGTTTCTTGTAACTTCAACAAACGGTCAGGACAGTTCATGGCAAAGTGACCCACTTTGTCGCACCTGAAACATACTACTCTGAAAGCATCTCGTTCTTGTTGATAATAGCCTCTGCCATTTGTTTGATATCCATACCTACCACGTCCTCTTCCCCTGTTCTCATAACGACCACCTCGGCCTCTGCCTCTTCTTGAATCATATCTCTCTTGATGTGGTTTTGAATCTGAATTTGCATACATGAGTTTGCTTTGTCCTTGATCTTCCGTCTTTTCTTTTTCTTCTTCCTCATCTTCGCGAATTCTTTCTTCATAAGCTTTTAATCTCCCTACAATGTCCTCAAAACTTGTATTGTTGAGATCAAGCATCTGTTCAAGTGTAGCAGTTAGTTGTATGTATTTTCTTCTTGCTAAGCTGTCAAGAAGTTTCTTTATAAGTTCTGGATCGTCTATGATCTTCCCTAGTGAAGCAGACTTTGATGATAGTTCTGTAAGTTTCCCAACAAAACTATCGATCGACTCAGTATCTTTCATTTTGAGTCGGTTAAAATCAGCTCTTAGGGTCCTAAGACGAGCCTCCTTAACACGATCAACTCCCATATTCCGCGTTTTTATTGCCTCCCATATTGCTTTTGCCGGATCTAGGTTTCCAACTTGCATTATCATTGCCTCCGAGATCGATTGCAGTAGCAGTGCTCTTGCTAGGTCATTCTTCTCTCCTTCCTCTTCTCCTGGTTCAATAGCTTCCCAAGCTTTATGAACTTTCAATGCTGCCTTCATCCTTATTGTCCATACTGTATAGTTTGTATCGTTAAGTATCGGAGATTGTATGGATGAAGCAACGCTGTTCTTTGTGTTGCTCGTTGCTGTAACAATATCTTTGTCTCCCATGTCTCAGATGTTTGATTTCGATTTATTGGTTGCTCTGATACCAATTATTGAATCGAAGTTTAACTCAAAACACGTTTAACCTCTTTATTAATCACTCAATCTTAGAAAAATAGCTCAAAAACTAAGACCTCTCACAACTCATGAGATATGCAAACACCCTGGCATCTCTTATATAGTTTTCTTATTATCCTAAACTCATTAGGATTAACTCACCCATCATTATCCTAACCTCTAGATAAACTCAACACAAATAGGATTAGGATTGCTTGCACACCAAGTTATTTCATGCTTATCTCAACATTAAATATTGTAGATGAACAATCTTGGTTCTCGAATTTGACAGCGCATTTTACCGAGAAACGTTTAGCACTGTCTTCATAGTCTATGAACGAGATAACTACAGAGAAGGCAAGTCCAACAAAGTCAGTGTCACACCAATGCGGAGGCAATGGGATTTCTAGTGAACGTCCTAGTCTTTGGTAGCAGAACCAACTCGGTATTTCACTCGCCGGAAAACTGATACCAACCAGATGCTCTAGGATGAATCCCTGCAAAGACAATAAGCGTCCCTTCTACTTTCAATGGTGAAAGGGAGAGAGAATAAAAAAATAACAATACCCGATAGTAACGTTGAACAGATGCATTAGCCATCAACTGACTTTTTATTCGAGCATGAACCACTAGACCCTCATTTGTGTCTTTGTTCAGTTTGTAACAGTTGCTAAAGATAAACATAGAATGGGTCCTCTCTCCTACCGTCAAAGACGTCAATGGGTTTGCCAAAGTTTCAAGTGACTGACACTCGTGTGCATCCAGATATTGCAGGTTTTCTGGAAGGGTTGGTAGAGTCTTGAGCTTTTTGCAATACTTTAAATCTAATCATTTCAGATTGTGAAGCTGGATGAAGCTCTCAGGAAGATTTTCGATGTCGTTTCCGCCTAAGCATAAAGACTGCACAAAAGATAGGCCGCCAATACCTTCTGGGAGTTCGTACAGACTGCAACTTGCGAGATTAGAGCACCTTTAACGCGGTCTCTTAAGACCGTTTTAAAGGTATTTTTATTTTAAAAAGAAAAAACGTAAATACACAAGAGGCGTTGTTTCATTAGGAGGCAGAGGAGACGGGTTTTACATGATACGTCACACATTCACGCTTCTTCTCTCTCTTTGCCGGATTTTTTTCTCTGATTCTCTCTTGACTCCTCATGACACCGACTCTCTGTGGTCCTCTATCCTCGACGGTCCTCTTTCTTCGAAGGAATCTCTCATCGACGGAATTAGCCGGAGTTTCTGCCGGTGGTATCTTCGTTCTATCGGTCTCCTCGACCACTCCGCTTCTCTCTCGGTGTTCTCGACGACTCCGCGTCTCCCTCGCGGTTTTAGATATAGTGATGATTCATGATTTGATCTTTCAAGTTTTGATCGATCTTTGATTTCTGTCTACCAAATCATTTCCCAAAACGTCAAAGACAAGGGAGAAAATAGAGTCAGGAGAAATAAAATGATTTAGATAACATAAATCTACAGGTTGTGAATCTTGTGATCAGGAATTGATGTTAGAATAGAACATCAACTAGCATGTGATGTGAAGCTATGGTTTAATGAGTTATGATGGAGTAATAGAGCTGGCGCATTTTCTTGTCATGGATTATTCTTGTGATAGATTGTTAAACATGAACAGCTTTTGATGTATTATAATTAGATCATTTTGACTCTTACAAAAACAGAACAGTTTTCTGGTTTCAAGCGTTTAGCTTTTGTTTGTTTTTGAAATCTTTAGGGAAGGATATTGACAGGAGCTACCATTGGTTTGGCCATAGCTGGAGGAGCTTATGTCAGTACTGCAGATGAAGCAACCTTCTGGTACTTTAACTTAATAAGTGTCTGAGACATTACATGTCTTTTTCTCTCATTGTTGTTTTACATAATAACATTTTTGACCTTCTGATCCATCTTGTGTGTTGGACTCCAAGTTTGGGGAAGGAAGTTCTCAAACCCAATAGGACTTGCTGCTGGTTTCGACAAAAACGCTGTAGCCACAGAGGGATTTTTAAGAGTTGGGTTTCGTTTTGTTGAGGTTGGCTCTGTAACTCCAGTTCCACAAGAAGGCAACCCTAAACCACGCATCTTCAGATTACGTGAACATGGGTGAGCATCTCTTCTTGAAAAAAACCATTATTATCATCTTTGCTTTTCTTGATGTGTTCTTTGGCCTTTCCAGAGCCATTATCAATAGATGTTGATGCCATGACTGGTTCTAGTTTAAGTTAATATGTGTTATGTTGATAGAAGAGTGAAGAAGGAACATGAGTTCCAGTTAATATGTGTTATGTCTTCAACGATGGCTACAGTGCCAGTTGTATGTGAAGATCTTGGTGACAGTTCAGAGAACTCTGAAGCTTCATCAAGTGAAACGAAATAGGTACGTTGTAGAGTTACAAAAAAAAATAGAATCATCCTTCACCTTGAAGTATAGATGTTTGATTTGTTTTTTATGTTTATAATAAACCTTTTGCACAAGGTATAAATTGTTTATGAAGCATCGATCTTCTCATCTTGTAGAACAATAATGTTGCAGGAATAGAGAACTTTGACAATGATAATGAAAGAGACTAGTATTGGAGACTAGCGTTGGAGCATAAAAAGTTAGTGTCTCTTAAGTATGTCTCTTGACTAACATTTAATATTTTAAAAATCATTAAGAGACTATAAATGGGTATATGGGTTAATGATGCTCTAATTGCTTCACATAAGTTTTAATAATTTAGACCTTAAGTCTCTAGCCGCCTGTTAGGCTATTTTAAGAGGGTTTTGTACTAGGTTAAGCATACTTCTCCAGAGACCTTTAGACCTAATTTTGAGAGAAGCATCTAGCCATACTTTGAAGAAGAGTTTAGGAATTGAGAGAGAGATCTGAACTACAATCCAAAGAAGATCTTGAACTCCTTTGCTTTACTTATTGTTTCTCTTATCTTTATTATCTCAAAGCATTATTCAAACCATTATGACTTTGTCTTTCATAAATATGTTTGAGTAGTCTTTCTTGTTAGATTTAGGTTTCTCATTAGGGTTGACCCATCCATTGAAGTAATCATCATTAGGGCGTTTAAAATATAGTTATAAATCTAGTCATCATGAATACTAATGTTAAGGATTGATCGCCATTACCTCTGATTTTAGGAATAATTTGGATAAGTGAGAACTTAGCAATTACCTAGATTCTAAATTGTTTATTGAAGGCTAGAGAACCCTTTCAAACCTGTCATTAGTACTCGCTGGATGCAATATCGATCGATGAGATAACTGTCGCATCGACCGATATAGCATAACAACATCGATCGATATTTCTATCGAACTATTGATTGATATTTGCTCAAGGTCATCAAACGATAGTTATTAACAAACAAATCAATCAAGAAATCGCTTGGTTACCTTTTAAGTTATTGTTTAAAACTTGCTATCTAGCTTTACTTCGAAAACTAAATAATCTGTTGTGTAATCCTAGAGTCCCTGTGGATTCGATCCCTAAGTACTACAAGTGAACCTCTTTTGATGAGAGTAATTCACACCAAGGGTAATTTGAGTGATATCAAATTTGGCGCCGTTGCCGGAGACTCTTTCTTATTACCATCATATATAGGTTAGAATATAGTCTAGATTTTATTTTCGTTTATTTAAATCTTTTTTTCCTCTTTCTCTGTTATCACAGGGAACTCTAGATGGAAAAGACAGATTTCGGCCAAGAATCGATCGACGATGTGATGCATACATCGAGCGATATGTTATCCAAGGAATCGAGCGATGATGTGACGCATAAATCGAGCGATATGTCGACCGAGGAATCGATCGACATAAACCAACCGACATCAATCGATTAAAATCAGCCGGAAGTAGGTAAGTCTTCACTTACCAATCTAGTTAATGAGGAAGTAGTCAAAAACGAACCATTAGGTCAGTTATGCAATGAAGCCAATGAATTTACAATTAAACAGGGACTGCAATCCCTGTCAATTGTTATCCATCTTCAATTGAAGATGTAGAAAAACTGCAAGACTACTTAGACCCCATTAAGACCTATTCCAATAGGTCTGCTATTAAGTTACCAGAGGATGAAGCAAATAAGTCTGCACTTCATTTTGATTACATCGATCTGGTACATGAAAAATCTTTCTGTGGTTCTGTCTCAGAGCATCCCCACTAGCATATCGATTTCTAGAAGAATTGGCACTCAGCGATATTAATCGTTGTAGATTGTTCCCTTTTTCTTTAGGGAGGGAAGCCAGAAATTGGTTAAATCAATTACCAGCAGGAATCTTAACCTGCTGGAAAGATATTCGCACTGCTTTCATTAACCAATTCTTCGATGAGACTAGATATTGGGACGCCATACATAAACTCTCCACATTCCTTCAAGGCCCACGAGAATCTTTCAGAAACGCTTGGACTAAGTTTAAGGATCATCAGCGAGATTGTACCACCATGGTTATTCAAAACCACAGCTCCTTAAATTTTTCTACGGAGGCCTCAAGCTAGATTACCAGATCACGCTAGATAATGCGAGTAATAGAAATTTCAGCTCCAGAAACCCCGAAGAAGCAAAACATTTGATTGAAAATATAGCAATGGGTAAATCTTATGAAAATAAAGATAAAGAAAGAGAATCTAGATCTAGGAATGACCTTCAGATACGTGAAATTAGAAAGTCTCTAGATCTCCTTCATTCTTTCACAAAGGAAAAGAAGCCTAGTATTACCCAGAGCATTAAGGATATCCATTCCATAGAGCAAACGCTCCTTAGACATAAAAACCCTCAGGAAGACCTTTCTGACGTAGATAGTTTTACCCAAAACTATGACACCCTCTCCGTATCACACCGTGGGAGAGCCCAAACCGTTTTAAACCATGTCTTCACGGGAAATCAGATGCTAAGCCAAGACCTAGACATCAAGTTGGATGATGTTTACTGCGAAATGTCGGAGAAATTTGACACTTTGCGTAAGCAAATCAGAAGTCTAGAAGGCGATGTTGCCAATTTCGCTACCACTATCAAGAGGGAAGCATGACGTCTACCAGGGAAGACTGACACAAACACAAGACGTCAGGTAAGTGCTGTAATGCTAAGGAACGGAAAACAGCTAACTCCGATTATTAGAGAAAACCACCCTACGAGAGGAAACACTGATATTCCAGAATCGGAGAAATCCATTCCCAACCCCGTGCTTCTCCGCGATTTGAAATCTGAGCTCCCACAGAACAAAGAAAAGAATAAAAACTCTAGGGAAACTGAGAAACCAGTAATCGTTCTCGATGAAGAGGATTGTCGATGTCGACCGACACGAAGACACCGATGTCGATCGACACAAAAACACCGATGTCGATCGACACGGAGACGCCGGTATCGATCGACAAACACCCACGAATTCGAAAGAAAGTCCAACACCCAACGAACCGACCATAGAACGGGTGTACAACACTTTACCTCCCTACCCTCCCAAGTCTAATACTAGACACAACAGGGATAAAAAATTTGCAGACGAGCATTCAAACGAGTTATGGTAGAAATACCACTTAGTGGCGCCCTCAGGATTTCACCAACCATAAGACAGTATGTCAAAGGAATGACAACAGAGAGTTTTTCAACAGAAAAACGCAGTGTAATGATGGTTTCAGCAGAAGCTAGCGCCATCATCCAAACCCCAAAGAAGGGACCCGATCCTGGTAGTTTCGTTCTGAAGTGCACAATTGGAAACCAGCTATTCCCGCGAGCACTCTATGATCTAGGCTCTAGCGTAAATTTAATGCCGCACTCCGTTGCAACATTCCTTGGGTATACTGAATTTACACCGGCCAATATCCAACTAGTTCTTGCTGATAGATCTGTTAGGATTCCGGAAGGTGTACTTGAAGATGTACCAGTAAAAATTGACGGATGCACTTTTCCTACAGATTTTGTTGTGCTGCATTACAAGAACGAGCCGAGAGATCCGATCCTATTAGGTAGACCATTCCTTGCTACTGCGAATGCCATTATCGATGTCAAAGAAGGACGAATAAATCTCAACGTAGGTAACATCCCTATGAGATTTGATATGGATAAAGTCATCACACTTCCTTTAATAGATAAACAATCATCTTATGTTCACGAGGTGGATGAACTGACCGAAGAATCTTTTGAGAAGTTGTACTCAGATGATCATTTGGAAGATGCACTTGTATCTGCTCAGAACGAAATTTTTGGCATAGATAGCAGAGCAACCGAGTGCGATCATCTCATAGAAAGTAGCAAAGGATCATCACACGTGGAAACCAACAGTGATGATGGATCAGAGATCGATATAGATCGATATCTTAAAAGTAGTATCGATCGACACCCGCCATCAGTTGGAAATATCACAAAAGAAAAAGCACCAAAAGTGGAGCTTAAGCCGTTACCCGCTGGACTCAAGTATGCTTTTCATATGGACGATTGCTATCCAGTGATAGTTAACGCAAATCTCACTAACGGGGAGCTTGCTCTATTGCTAAACAAGCTTCACAAGCATAGAAAAGCACTTGGATACTCTTTAGATGACATCCCAGGCACATCTCCTAACCTTTGTATGCACCGGATTCATCTGGAGGACGAATCCAACTCATTTGTAGAGCATCAGAGACGACTAAACCCGAATCTCCAGGAAGTCGTAAAGAAGGAAATCATTAAACTGCTTGATACAAGGATAATTTATCCAATCTCTGATAGCAATTGGGTAAGTCCAGTACCCGTTGTACCAAAGAAGGGAGGTATTACAGTCGTCAAGAACGAAAAAGATGAACTTATCCCAACAAGGACTGTAACCGGACATCGCATTTGCATCGATTATAGGAAACTGAATTCCGCTACTCGGAAGGATCACTTTCTTCTGCGTTTTATTGACCAGAAGTTGGAAAGATTAGCAAATCACCAATACTATTGTTTTCTTGATGGGTATTCCAGATCTTTCCAAATCCCGATACATCCAGATGATCAAGAAAAGACAACATTCACATGCCCCTATAGAACCTTCGCATATCGGAGAATGCCATTTGGTTTGTGTAACACCCCAGCTACTTTCCAACGCTGCATGATGTCAATATTCACTGATATGATAGAAAATTTCATGGAATTCATGGATGATTTCTCAGTTTATGGATCAAGTTTTAAAATTTGTCTTGACAACCTATGCAAGGTTTTGGAGAGATGTGAGGAAAAGAATCTGGTCCTCAACTGGGAAAAATGTCATTTCATGGTCAATGACGGAATCGTGCTCGGACACAATGTGTCCGCAGCAGGAATTGAGGTAGACAGAGCAAAAATATAAGTGATGATGAGTCTACCACCTCCAACTAACGTGAAATATATCACGAGATTTCTAGGACATGCATGCTTTTATAGGAGATTTAGAGAGGATTTCAGCAAGATAGCCAGACCCTTAACTACTCTCCTTTGTAAGGACACTAAATTTGATTTCACACCAGATTGCCAACATGCATTTGAAAAGATCAAGAAGGCGCTGATAACTGCCCCCGTCGTACAAGCACCTGACTAGAACCCCCCATTCGAGATAAGGAGCGATTTTGCTGTAGGAGAAGTTTTAGGGCAACGAAAAGAGAAAAAGCTACTTGCTATCTATTACGCCAGCCGAACTATGGACGATGCCCAGAGAAACTATGGAACAACAGAGAAAGAACTACTTGCAGTTGTATACGCTTTCGAAAAATTCTGTAACTATCTAGTAGGCTTGAAGGTCATTGTTCACACTGATCATGCCGCTATAAGATATCTAATGCAGAAAAAAGATGCGAAACCATGCTTTATCCGATGGATACTCCTTCTCCAAGATTTTGATATGGAAATTAAGGATAAGAGGGTAGTAGACAATGGTGTCGCAGATCATCTTTCTCGGATCAGAATAGACGAAGAAGTCCCTATCAATGATTTCATTCCAACTGAAAATGTGTACTTCACAGATTCATCACTCGTCGGCCAGATACAACTCTCTTCTGAACTTGCATCAGCCGTTGGTAATGAAAGCATTGACTTCGGAGACCTGACATCGATCGATGCCCTATCAGTTGAATCGATCGATACTGGTGAAATCATGTCGATCGATGGAAACGATAATATTGACTTACGTAACATCACGTTTAAGATCTCCATCGACACGACCGCAACTGTGGCACGCCAAACACTCGCTGATAAACACAACATCTCCCCACGTGGAGATTTTGAGCAGGAAACGCACGCTGTGGAAAAGCGATTTAGCGAGAGACCTTGGTATGCTGACATAGTAAATTATCTTGCTGCCAACGTCGAACCCGAAGAACTTAAGCACTACGACAGAAAGAAGTTTTTCAGAGAAATAAGGAGGTATCACTGGGACAAACCTTACCTTTATAAACAGTGCGCCGACGGCATATTTCGATGATGCGTAGCTGAATCCGAAATTTCTGATATCATTTACCACTGCCATGGATCCCAATATGCTGGGCATTTTGCAACCTTTAAAACAGTTTCCAAAATTCTCCAAGCTGGATTTTGGTGGCCTACAATGTTCCGCGACATTCATGCCTTTATCGTCAAGTGCGACAGATGCCAACGTAGAGGAAACATCAGCAAGAGACATGAAATGGAACAAAAATTCATTCTCGAAGTAGAAGTTTTCGATTGTTGGGGGATCGACTTCATGGGTCCTTTCCCTACCTCTTACGGAAACCGCTACATTACCTCTTACGGAAAATGCTACATTCTGGTTGCTGTCGATTAAATTTCCAAATTGGTTGAAGCAATTGCATCACCCACGAATGATGCCTCTGTTGTTATCAAACTTTTCAAGAGAATCATTTTCCCAAGATTTGGAGTTCCTCGTGTAGTTATAAGCGATGGTGGAACCCATTTTATCAACAAAATCTTTGAGAATATGCTCAAAAAGAACGGAGTCCACCATAGAGTTGTAACGCCTTACCATCCGCAGACTAGTGGACAAGTCGAAGTTTCTAACAGGCAGATCAAAGAGATTCTAGAAAAGAGTGTAGGAGCCACGAGAAAGGATTGGTCTAGGAAATTAGATAATGCACTCTGGGCCTACATAATAGCTTTTAAGACGCCACTAGGAACAACTCCATTTCACCTACTCTACAGCAAATCTTTCCACTTACAAGTAGAGTTAGAGCATAAAGCAGCCTAGGCTACTAAATTGCTAAATTTTGACATAAAGTCAGCTGCAGAAAAGAGACTCATCCAGCTAAATGAACTAGATGAAATAAGACATCTGGCCTATGAGAACTCTAAACTCTATAAAGAGAGAACCAAAGCTTACCATAACAAACACATTGTTTCTCGACATTTCGATCCGAATGATCAAGTTCTTTTATATAACTCTCGCTTGAATCTATTTCCCGGTAAATTTCGCTCTCGTTGGTCTGGTCCTTTCACTGTCATAGCGGCCCCACCAAATGGAATCATTACCCTTATAAATGAGAAAGGAGAAGAATTTACGGTAAATGGACAACAAGTGAAACACTATTTGGTCAAGCCCCCAAATGATAAACCCCTCCGGTTAGGTACGCCTAACTCCGCCTCGGATACCCAATAGAATAGGTTAACCCAATTAAGACATGTTTTTCAAAATTAATGCATTTAGTTTCAATCAATTAATTCCTTAACCTTAAGCAAAAATAGTAAAAATAATAGCCTAATCAAGTCATATCGACCGATATACACCTATTTGTATCGGTCGATACGGACATATCGAGGGCAAACCCCTTTTAAGTCGATACACGCCTCTCTTCCCCTCATAATCGCACAACACACCCAAAACACAAAAACCTCCCTTTCTCTATCGATTCTTCACGGATCCTACCCATTTTTTTGCCTCAATCGATTAAAAATTCTCCCCATATCTCGATTTCACTCTCAATTCCGAGATCCTCCAAGGTATAATCCTTGATTTCTAGATTTCTAAAGAGAACAAGGTTGAACTCATATTTTACCTAGAAATCAGTCGATAGGTTAGTTTTTAATCGATTAGAGTTGTTAGGATTGTTAGAGTAGAGGTTTATAAGTATTAGAACTAGGATTTACACTATGAACTTGCGATTTGGATTGTTGAGGTTCTTGCAGGTTTCGCGACTCAATATCAATCGACATGAAGCTTGCTCTGTCGATCGATATGCACATCTTGGCCGGATTCGGAAGAACATGAAATCGATCGATAACGATCGTTATCGATCGATAACGATCGTTATCGATCGATATCCATCGTCTGACATCGGTCAATATCGATGAACTAAACGGATTGCTGATACTCTCATTTTCTCTCCTTTTTGCAGATGGTTTCTGACGCACAACGTGAGAGGAGGACCAAGCGGAAACTCGATGGACCTAGCTCATCCAGAAGAGCACCTCCATCATCTTCTTCCTCCTCTGAAAGGGAAGACGAGAGCGACCCTTGGCCACGTGCAGACGGAGACCCCATCCGGATCTACCAGCACTTCGCCGACAAGCGAGCCGCAGCTACGAGCTCCGCATGCCTGCACCGTCCTGTGAACGATTTTTGGGATAACTACGACAGCCTGCTCTACAACGCATGGCTTGATGTGGAGATTGTGCCCACTCGTTTCATCGACTCAGCCACCTTCCGGCATCTAGGGATCGAGAAGGACCTTAGCGAGATGCTCATCCAGCTCGGGTTTGGGACCATGGGTTCCCAATCCTATGACCATTACCCCTCGCTCGTCAAGCAATTCATGGCCACGATTCGCTTTGTGTACAAGAACTCGCCACCGACTGTTGCTTTTGATGGTGTTCTCTCCTTCTTTGCTAGAGGCATCAGGTACAATGTCTCTGTCCCTGAGCTCTCCGAGATCTACGGGTTTGGGAACACACAGCCACCACAAGTTCCATCTCCGCCTTCTCTGAGGTCGCAAAGTTCTGGGCGATCTTTGGCACAGGTCCCTGGAGCTCAGCCTCAGTGCTTCAGTCCGATATCTGCCACCCAACTCTCCGGTACTTCATGAGGATTGTTGGGGTCAAAATCGGTACGACGGAATCAATAGCCAAAATTCCCGAAAAAATACAAAAAGAATAGTTTTATAAAACCCAAGAAGTCGTTTTATAAAACTATAAGACATTTTATAAAACTCGAAGACCGTTTTATAAAGCTCGAAGATCGTTTTATAAAACTCGAGAAGCCATTTTATAAAACTCGAGAAGCCGTTTTATAAAACTATAAGACATTTTATAAAACTCGAAGATCGTTTTATAAAACTCGAAGATCGTTTTATAAAACTCGAGAAGCCATTTTATAAATTTCGAGAAGCTGTTTTATAAAACTATAAGACGTTTCATAAAACTCGAAGATCGTTTTATAAAACTCGAAGATCGTTTTATAAAACTCGAAGATCGTTTTATAAAACTCGAAGATCGTTTTATAAAACTCGAGAAGCCGTTTTATAAAACTATAAGACGTTTTATAAAACTCTAAGATCGTTTTATAAAACTCGAAGATCGTTTTATAAATCTCAAAGATCGTTTTAGAAAACTCGAGAAGCCATTTTATAAAACTCGAGAAGCCGTTTTATAAAACTCGAAGATCGTTTTATAAAACACGAGAAGCCGTTTTATAAAACTCGAAAAGCCGTTTTATAAAACTCGAAGATCGTTATATAAAACCCGAGAAGCCGTTTTATAAAACTAGAAGATCGTTTTATAAAACCCGAGAAGCCGTTTTATAAAACTGAAGATCGTTTTATAAAATCCGAGAAGTCGTTTTATAAAAATCCAAGATCGTTTTATAAAACTCGAGAAGCCGTTTTATAAAACTCGAGAAGCCGTTTTATAAAACTCGAGAAATCATTTTAAAAAACCGCGAAAAACCGAAAAAGCCGCAAAACGCGAACTAGTCACGACTAGTTCGCCTGCTGGCGAACTAAGCTAGCCTAGAGCCTCCCCGACTAGTTCGCCTGCTGGTGAACTAAAGGCTCCCAACTAGTTCGCCTGCTGGTGAACTAAGCCAAGCTGGCTTAGTTAGCCAGCAGGAGAACTAGACACTCCCCGGATAGTTCGCCTGCTGGCGAACTAAGCCAGCCCGGCTTAGTTCGCTAGCAGGCGAACTAGAGATCTCCCGGATCTCCCGCGGCCCCAATTCAAACCTTACGTCCTTCGACACGGTCACATTCTGAATCACGGCCGAAATGTCTCTCGTTTCGTCTCGATCCGACTTATCATTTGAATTCTACGATAAAAACCGTAAAACTCCGTTTTGCCGAAAAGAACTCGAAGAAATCATATAAAACGGTAACGGTTAAGTAAGACACTGAACATCGCCTAAATTATACGATTTATCCAAGATTTTTTGTTAAGATTATAAAAAACGCGTTTTTAATAAAAAACCTCGAGAAGATCGTAAAAAACGGCATCGGATCGGAAAACGGTCTCGTTAAAGTCGTAAAACGGTTTTTATCGTATAACGGCCCGAAAGGTCCTAAAACACGATAAAAACCCATCTCGCGACATTAACGGAATCAAACCCAAAGATACGATAACGTTTTGACGGTTTACTGGCAGATAGAAGACAAAAGGCAAGTTTGAAGATAAATGGAAGATTTCCGCGGAGGAAAAGGAATGATCGACAAAAATGGAAAGTTCCCGATATATTCGGTTTCGAGCGAAATGGAAAGATTAAAACCGCCTAAGGAGGAGTATATAAGGAGGAGTATATAAGGAGGAGGCATAGGGCAGAAGCTGGGACACGATTTTCAGAGCTCTCACCACCAAATTTAGCATTTAGGAATATTTCCGTTTTCTGTTAGCAAGCTGTGTCTCAATTAGAGTTTTTCGTTCTTAAGTTTTCGGCTACTCTTTTTGTACGAGTTCTTACGCAGATTCGGAATAAGAACCTCTTTGCTCTCAATTTCGTTTATTTTTTTAAAAATTCTAAGTTTATCATTTTCTTAATCTTCGTTGTGCGGTTCTGCAGATAGCCGGTTCCTTTGGAAACTTAGGGTTTTCCCGAAGTTTCTTTTTTTACGACTTATTGACAGTAGGTGGATTTTGCTTCCCACAGTTTTGCGCTAGAAGGAGGGGGGGGTCGGATCTATCTTACACCGAAGCCGCAACATGTCCAACGAAGAAACGATGACTGGTGACAACTAAACTCGCTACGAACGCGATAACGTTGAAACAACACCACCACAAGGTGCGTCCGCGGCCAACGCTACAAACGCTAACGCCGAGACCATCGAAAATATGCTTTCCGAGTTTAACAAAAAATCGGAAGAGCAGGAAAAGCTCATTGGTTCGCTCGGGAAACGGGTAGAAACCCTAACCGCGAAAACCTGAGCAATTCGCCCCCGCGGAACTACTAAGATCCGCGGAAGGAGACTCGACTTTGCCGCTCCTACGGTCATCCCAGAACCGAGCAGGGTAACTTACCGGAAAGGATTCCGGAAAAGACAATCCTGACGCGACGCTGAACGAATCGGAGAAACCTCCTACTCACGAACAGGAGACCGAGGGCGACGGCATTGAAAGGGTTAACCTGGAGACAAGCAACCAGGCCGATCATCGGACGAAGACGCTGACGTCCATCCTAGGAGAAGAAAGACTCGAAGTCCTCTGCCGGAGTCTTCTCCTGAACGTTCTTTTACTGGAGACGAGGGGGAACTCGACTTCGCGCGATACGCAAAAACCGCCGAGGAGCGTTCTCCGGTCACTCGCAGCAAACGCCGACAAGGTCGGAAAACTACTGGCGGTCTAACCGAGATCCGCGATCTCCGCGAATATATCACCAAAACAGCCGCAGCGGTAAAAGCGGTAAAATCTCAGATTCACCACGCTACCAGCACCGCACCTAAAATCGATCGGCTTTTGTACGAGTCTCGGAAGACGCCCTTCACGGCTCGCATCACCGAGATAGAACTGCCCGATCGCGGAAAACTTAAGGTGCCAACCTACGACGGGACGTCCGATCCCAAAGCACACCTACAAGCATTCCAGATCACCATGGGACGAGCCAAGCTCAAGCACCACGGAAAAGGACGCAGGCTACTGCCGCCTCTTCGTTGAAAACCTAGAAGGAGCAGCGCTCGAATGGTTCGCCAAACTTAGGCGAAATTCGATCGGAAGTTTCCGTCGATTGGCTTCGGAATTCCTGAAGCAATACTCGATGTTCATTAATACGGAAACCTCCGACGCCGACCTCTGGAGCTTGGTGCAAAAGGAGGACGAATCTCTCCGAGATTTCATGAGTAGGTTCAAACTCGTCATGGCTAGGGTTAGCGGGATTAGCGACAAAGCCGCCATCGACGCGTTAAGAAATCGCTCTAGTATAAATCAAAATTCCGCAAGTGGATAACTCTCGAGAAACCGCGGATGATCCAGGATGCGCTCCATAAAGCCACTGACTTCATAACCATCGAAGAAGAGACTAAAATCCTGTCCGAGAAGCATAAGCCGACGCAAACATCCGCGAAGGATAACGCGTCCGAGCAGAAGCAGAAAAAGAGGAACTCTCTTAACGACAAATTCGTCCATCACGAGGGACAGGATCTCCAAGGGGCGCATAACTACGCCATCAACTCCGGTTCGGAGCAAGGGCGAACTACGCGTAACACGTGGACGAGAAATTCGAATTACGACGAGAATTCTTTCTGCGACCTTCACCAAACCCGCGGGCATTCCAGCGTGAACTGCAAAGTTCTTGGCGCCAGACTTGCCGCAAAATTGGTCGCGGGAGAACTTTCCGAGATATCCAGTGTCAAGGATCTCATCCGCGATCCGGATCGCCTTCCGAAGAATTACAGGAACGCGCGACCAGAAACTCCGCCTCAGGGAAACCAGTCAGGCGAAAAACGCGGACGAAGACAGAACGAGAAGGGTAACGACGCTAACCGCCGAAAAATCAACATGATTATCGGCGAATCGCAATACTACAACGACACCGTCTCGTCTATCAAATCCTACCAACGCAAAGCCGAAACCGGCTCGAATTGGAAGGTGCCGACGGATGACTCTCCGAAAGGAGTGATCTCATTCGACGACGCTGAAACCGGCGGAATCGACCAACCTCATGCCGATCCTCTTGTCATCGACTTAGTGATAAGCAACTTAGAAGTCGCTCGGATCTTGGTCGATACTGGAAGTACTGTCAACGTGATCTTCGGCAACACACTAGCACGCATGGGAATCGACCTCTCGGAAGTCGAGCCGATTCCAAAACCGTTGACTAGTTTCTCCGGCGAGACGTCGATGACCCTGGGATCGATCCGATTACCGGTCGCCGTAAAAGAAGTGACAAAAATCGTTAACTTCGCGGTAGTTGATTTCCCGGCTATCTACAACGTGATTATGGGAACGCCTTGGATAAATTCCATGAAGGCGGTTCTGTCAACATATCACTTAGGCATCAAATTCCCAACACCTACGGGAGTCGCAGCAATTTGGGGATGCCAAAGAAAATCGCGATCCTGCTTCCTGGCCTAACATAAGCTGAGGCAATTGGCAGTAGCAATCGTGAAACCAAAACGGGCAAAGGTCACGCCACCGCCCGCAGAAGACGATCCAAAGCAAGCAACGGCCGAGAAACCAGAAGTTTCCGCACCCATCGCTTCCACCCGGCCGGAGGAGACAATTCCGGATAAAAACATCGATCCCGCAACTGAAGCGATCGAGAATTCTGAGACAGCCGAGTAAGCACACTCGCGCAAACAATCAGAACTACGAGATGGCTTGATTTCCGAAAGGACTACGTAGGCAGCTCTCGTATACTCCCAAATTGTTTTTTTTTAAAATAATTTTTTGTAATCGAAAAATTTTCGAAATTTTAAAGACAAAGTTAAAATATCTCCGCTACTATCGAAAACACAAAAATCCTGAAAATCGCTTCCGCAGTAACAACCATTTAATCGTTTTTATAAAACTTGCATATCAAAGTATTTTCGGAAAGAACTGGCGATACGTCGCCTAAACTCTCAAGAAAAGTATTTCCCCAAGTCCGTCCGCGACTATAAAAACACGAACGCTCGGCGATTGGCCCCGTCGAGCACGCTAGCCGTCCTAAACAAACGCATCGACCTATCGGTCCGCATACATCCGACTAGGATAAAATAGCGCGCTATAAAAGAAATCCAAATTTTTGGTCAGCAGTTCTGGGCAACTTAGAAATTGTTCCCGTTGAGATGCTCGATTCCAGCCATACGAATCGTATAAGCCGAGAATCTATCGCAGATTCTAAATCGGTATGGAGTCAGGTTAAAATCGCAACGGGCAAAACAAAAGCCGACTAGTCATCGCACAGCCCCAATCCGAAAGTAAACCTAGGTCTTGCCCTAAACCCAGCACACTGGTTGCTAACATCTCAAGGCATGAATCGAGATCCTAAAGGCATGTCTCTTCGCCCACATCTAAACACTCGCAAAAATCGAAACCTCCCGAGTTAACGAATCGGACGATTTACACCAAAGAGTTAGATACGAGATGACAACTCGTATTCTTCCCTCTACATCTAAAACAAAACACGAATTTCATACTTAGAAAATATTTTCTTATTAGAAAGCATTCAAGTACATACCGCCCAGCGGTAGGGATTCAAAGCCACCAACGGCCAGTCCCGGAAGAACAACGACGAAATCGAAAAACTAATAACATCACACAGTGAAGTCATCAAACGCAGACTGATCGACTTCACCCTCCGCATCTGAAATCCCAGGTCCAACTTCGACTGAATCCGACGATACCACAATGGGACTCCACTGATCCCACATATGCTTCCCGAGATTGACGAACTCATTCTTCTGCTTCTCTCTCTTAGCCAGACGCGTTGTCTGCTTCGCAACCTCAACCTCATACGAATAATCCGACTTTTCGGTAAGATGCAAACCCCCGTCTACGCCCCGGCACTCGCGGAAATCGCCATTTGCCCTTTGCGCATCTTCAAATTCCGCATAAAGAGGTACGAACCGCTCGCGGCGAGCCATGAACTCCGCAGAAACCTCTCTCTTTCCCGCTCTACGAGCTCGGCGAACCATCACATCGGAAAGTTCTAAGCTTCGACAAGATTCCGCTTCGTACTCCTCTCTCACACGAGTAGCTTCCCTTACGGCTAAATCCTGGGCGCGAGAGAAACTGGCATCGATCTCCTCTCTGATACGAACAGCCTCTGCTTCGGCCGCTGCAGCCCTAGATTCGGCTCTGCGAAGCTCCGCGCTGTTCGCGCTCATAACGTGAAGACCCTGTAAAACGGAAAAATCATCCTTTATAAAAAAACACGACATATATACGTAGTGACCAAAGAAGGGTCAAATTCGGAGGCCGAAAAATCAATAAGATCTTCGATATTTATATCGCCATCGAACGCTTGACAACGACCAATCGGAACTTCTCTGTCCTGTGGAGATCTAGATCTCTCCCTCTCCTCCGCATCATCACCCGCCTCGAACTGAGTATGACTGTCGCGAGAAAAACCAGATAATAATAGGCAACGGCGCGACGAACCCTTTTCGGAGAAAAGTATCCTCAATGAAGCGGGCCGCCACGAAGAAGATTCATGACCTCAGGGAAATCCTCGAGCATCGGCCTGTAGAGGTTAGGCACTGCGAAACAAGGAAAAAAAAAAGTTAAAACCTATACATATACGGTATGGAGATCACGTCGATAGAATACCAGTGGTCGCCCACGCGGTCGTAAACAAGGAAATACAGCCCTCTTCCACGGGCGCGCTGTCGATTTTGACATAGAAGAATCGCTCGATCCAACCATGCTCATTCAAGGCAAATCCACCGACGACCGTCATGTCCCGCCGAGGAGCTAAATAAAAGCCGTCATTTCTTCCCTTCAATGTCAACATAGCCGAAAGATAGTCCGCATTAAGGGACGTCCCGCGCTCATAGCCTAACACCAAAATCCCGTCAAGGTGTTGTAACCCGCCGGAACGTAGTTGGCCGAACGGTACACCAAACCTATCCAAGAACTCGACAATGGCTCGAGGAATAGGGAACCATAGCTGACAGTTCAACAGAAATGCTTCGTAGCATGAAAAATAACCCGGGGGCGGATTCTCGACATCCTGACCTGGGACGGGAAGGCAAAACTGAACTGACTCAGGAATTTCACGGAGATTCCTCATATCTCTCAGGGAACTGGCAGTGATCGCACTAGGACCAGCTGCCCTCCTCCGAGGTTTATCCTTCTGCTTCACGGCCTTCAAGGCTAAACAATATTCCGAAAACTTCTCCTCGGTCGAGAAAGAACGTTGAAAGATCGGGCTGGGATGAGGACAATCGCCCGAAGTATCAAGGTCGCTCGGATCAAAGATAGATGCATGAGCATGATCTGAAACTCTCGACTCGGAAGACATATCGGACGAGAAGGGATCCAAAGGAAGAAGTAGAGAGAGAACTTCTTGAGACTTAGAAAAGTTATTGAAAATGAGTGAATAACTTGAGAGACTCATTCCATATACTTATAGGGAAGAATTTTACTATTTACCCTTGGACTTTTGTCCATTAAAGTTCCGCCTAGTTCTACCAAACTCGCCAAACAAACTCAATCCACTCGCAAGAACCCTACGATTCTTACGAGCTGGGGGGCTAACTGTTGGGGTCAAAATCGGTACAACGGAATCAATAGCCAAAACTCCCCGCAAAAATACAAAAGGAATAGTTTTATAAAGCCCACGAAGTCGTTTTATAAAACTCTAAGACGTTTTATAAAACTCGAAGACCGTTTTATAAAGCTCGAAGATCGTTTTATAAAACTCGAGAAACCATTTTATAAAACTCGAGAAGCCGTTTTATAAAACTATAAGACGTTTTATAAAAATCGAAGATCGTTTTATAAAACTCGAAGATCGTTTTATAAAACTCGAAGATCGTTTTATAAAACTCGAGAAGCCATTTTATAAACTCGAGAAGCCGTTTTATAAAACTATAAGATGTTTTATAAAACTCAAAGATTGTTTTATAAAACTCGAAGATCGTTTTATAAAACTCGAGAAGCCGTTTTATAAAACTATAGGACGTTTTATAAAACTCGAAGATCGTTTTATAAAACTCGAAGATCGTTTTATAAAACTCGAAGATAGTTTTATAAAACTCGAAGATCGTTTTATAAAACTCGAGAAGCCATTTTATAAAACTCGAGAAGCTGTTTTATAAAACTCGAAGATCATTTTATAAAACACGAGAAGCCATTTTATAAAACTTAAAGATTGTTTTATAAAACTCGAAGATCGTTTTATAAAATTTGAAAAGCCGTTTTATAAAACTCGAAGATCATTTTATAAAACCCGAGAAGCCGTTTTATAAAACTCGAAGATCATTTTATAAAACTCGAGAGCCCGTTTTATAAAACTCGAAGATCGTTTTATAAAACCCGAGAAGCCGTTTTATAAAACTCGAAGATCGTTTTATAAAACTCGAGAAGCCGTTTTATAAAACTCGAGAAATCGTTTTACAAAACCGCGAAAAAACGAAAAAAGCCGCAAAACGCGAACTAGTCACGATTAGTTCGCCTGCTGGCGAACTAAGCCAGGCTGGCTTAGTTCGCCAGCAGGCGAACTAGAGCCTCCCCGACTAGTTCGCCTGCTGGCGAACGAAGCCAAGCTGGCTTTGTTCGCCAGCAGGCGAACTAGACGGTCCCGGACTAGTTCGCCAGCAGGCGAACTAGAGGCTCCCAACTAGTTCGCCTGCTGGCGAACTAAGCTAATCTGGCTTAGTTCGCCAGCAGGCGAATTAGGCACTCCCCGGCTTGTTCTCCTGCTGGCGAACTAAGCCAGCTTAGCTTAGTTCGCCAGCAGGCGAACTAGAGATCTCACGGATCTCCCGCGGGCCCGATTTGAACCTTACGTCCTTCGACACGGTCACATTCTGAACCACGGCCGAAATGTCTCTCGTTTTGTCTCGATCCGACTTATCGTTTGAATTATACGATAAAAACCGTAAAACTTCGTTTTCCCGAAAAGAACTCGAAGAAATCGTATAAAACGGTAACGGTTAAGCAAGACACCGAACATTGCCTAAACTATACGATTTATCCGAGATTTTTCGTTAAGATTATAAAAACGCGTTTTTAATAAAAAACGTCGAGAAGATCGTAAAAACGGCATCGGATCAAGAAATGGCCTCGTTAAAGTTGTAAAACGTTTTTTATCGTAAAACGGCCCGAAAGGTCATAAAACACGATAAAAACCCATCTCGCGACATTAACGGAATCAAACCCAAAGATACGATAACGTTTTGACAGTTTACTCGAAGATAGAAGACAAAAGGCAAGTTTGAAGATAAATGGAAGATTTCCGCGGAAGAAAAGGAAGGATCGATAGAAATGGAAAGTTCCCGATATATTCGGTTTCGAGCGAAATGGAAAGATTAAAACCGCCAAAGGAGGAGTATATAAGGAGGAGGCATAGGGCAGAAGCTGGGACACGATTTTCAGAGCTCTCACCACCAAAATTAGCATTTAGGAATATTTCCGTTTTCTGTTAGCGAGCTGCGTCTCAATTAGGGTTTTTCGTTCTTAAGTTTTCGGCTACTCTTTTTGTACCAGTCCTTACGCAGATTCGGAATAAGAACCTCTTTGCTCTCAATTTCGTTTATTCTTCTAAAAATTCTAAGTTTATCGTTTTCTTAATCTTCGTTGTGCGGTTTTGCAGATAGCCGGTTCCTTTGGAAACTTAGGGTTTTCCCAAGTTTCCTTTTTTACGATTTATTGACAGTAGGTGGATTTCGGTTCCCACAAGGATCCTTGCCTCCACTCTGCTGTGCAAGATGGAGCCTAATAAGGTAAGGATAACCGAGCTTACACTACTGTACCACGCTCTGGACGGACTGGTCGATCTGACCGTCTTGGACCCCGAGCGCGACATGGCCACACCCAACCTGAAGACCAAGACTTTTTCTGGTGGATTGGGGAGGAAGAGGGAGACCGTCAGGAGTTTGCTGACACCGATATTCAAGCACTGTGGGATCCGGTTTGATGAGGGCACCACGGTCCCTACTCGGACTTACATGGACGAGGAGCATATGCGTAACAGAAATTGGATGGACAGGCAGCGGCATTGATTTTTCAGGACTCCAGGTGGTCTACACCGGTTCCTTTTGCCCCACCCAGCAACGACTGCCTTTGCGGGGAACCTCGACAAGCTTCGGTTCCAGCCAGACCCGAGCATAGTCCTCGACCCACCCGCACAGCGCTGTGACACAAGGGCCCGCAGCACCGGTACCTCTCGAGCTTCATCACAGCATCGCTACCCCCGTTCCCAGATCTCTCAGGGATAGAGACATAAGAGGAGCAGGTCTACAGGAGAGGAGTGTTGGATGCTCTTCGCGCCATCTGGTCCCGTGTCTCGAGATGCCGTTGTTCGAGCCGAGCGAGCACTTCAGCCATTGACTCATCGGCGACAGGTCCTTCCCACCAGCCTGATCAGGATGACGATGAGGACGAGGACGACAACGAGAGCAGTGACGACTGATTCACTTGCTCCTTTCTATCCCTTATCTCGTACTATTATGTTTTCACTTTTATTTCCAGACTTGTAGGCTTTTTATTCGTACTTTTTATGACTATGCCTGCTATTATCTTTTATCTGACTATTCGTGTGTGTTGAGTATGTCTAACAGAGCTAACATAGGGTTCATAACCCATCGATGGTGAGTTTGATAGGTTAACTACACAATAGGCGAAGGCACCCCATATTGATCGACATACACCATATTATGTCGACCGATACAGCTAACTTTATATCGATCGATGTTTTAACAGACATATCGATCGATATGTAAGAGCAGAGGTACGGTTTTTCCTACTAACATGAATATTTTTGCTACATTCAAATTCTATATTTTCCTCTTAAACAAAATAACACTGGGGACAGTGTTGTTTAAGGCTGGGGGGGGGGGTATCTACTAACATTTTCATTTGTTATCATTATCATTTCATTACTATCATTTTTACTTCATTTTTAATTAAAAAAAGTGTTTTATTAAAAAAGGAAGCAATGTTTATATAGATTCATACTTGTTACCTAACCACTTCTTAAACACCACTTTTAGATTTGTCAGTTACAAAAGGTACTAGAGATGCTAAAGCAGAGCACCGGTCAGCTATGACAACACTTGTTGAAAATGTATGGAAGAACCAAAGCCGATTTCCAATCTAACCTGACATTTATTGCTTGTCTTAGGGCTTGACATACAAGGGATCGGAATCCTCTTGCAAATCTGGAAGGTAAAAGTCTCAACAATTTTGGTTTCTTTCTCTCCTCTCTTTGGATTCCAAAAAGAAAAATAAAGATTGAGATGATTTCCTGAGAGGCAGAGGGAGAGGTACATTACCTATGACCCCACTATTCTAATTCAAAGGAATGATCACACATTGTGGAAGCGAGGGAGAGGTACATTACCCATGACCCCACTATTCGTCTACACCTTGTCAGAAAAAGCTACAAAAAGTAGAAAGATCAACAAGATGAACATTTGTTGTTCATTGGGATTGATATAAAAGAAAAAGAAAATTTGGGATTCAGAGAAGTGTTGGGGTCAAAATCGGTACGACGGAATCAATGGCCAAAACTCCCCGCAAAAAGATAGAAGAAATCGTTTTATAAAACTCGAGAAATCGTTTTATAAAACTCGAAGAATCGTTCTATAAAACTCGAAGAATCGTTTTATAAAACTCGAAGAATCGTTTTATAAAACTTGAGAAATCATTTTATAAAACTCGAGAAACCATTTTATAAAACTCGAGAAATTGTTTTATAAAACTCGAAGAATCATTTTATAAAACTCGAAAAATCGTTTAATAAAACTCGAGAAATCGTTTTATAAAACTCAAGATATCGTTTTATAAAAATCGAAGAATCGTTTTATAAAACTCAAAGAATCGATTTATAAAACTCGAAGAATCGTTTTATAAAACTCGAAGAATCGTTGTATAAAACTCAAGATATCGTTTTATAAAACTCGAAGAATCGTTTTATAAAACTTGAGAAATCATTTGATAAAACTCGAAGAATCATTTTATAAAACTCGAGAAATCGTTTTATAAATCCAAAAGAGATTTTCAAACAAAGGAAATCCGCGGAAAACTTGGAAGATCATTATCTCGGAAAAACAAAACAAACGTCGATTACACGATCATCCGAGTTAAGCACAAAACCGCGAAAAACCGAAATCGCCGTAAAGCGTGAGCTAGTCACGTCACGACTAGCTCGCCATTGGGCGAGCTAGTCTCGTCCCGACTAGCTCGCCGTTGGGCGAGCTAGCCTCGTCCCAACTAGGTCGCCCAATGGCGAGCTGCACCGGTCCGGTTGGACTCGCCGTACGTCGAACCGACCGTCCCGAGCCTCGATCTCCCGTATCCCCGATTCAAGGCTTACGTCCTTCGACACGGTCGTGTGCCGAACCACGGTTGAAATGTCTCTCGTTTCGTCTCGATCCGTCCTATCATTCGAGTTTTACGATAAAAACCGTAAAACATTGTTTTCTTGAAAAGAACTTGAGGAAATCGTATAAAACGGCAACGGTTAAACGAAACACCGAACATTGCCTAAACTATACAATTTATTCGAGATTTTTCGTAAATATCTTAAAAATGCGTTTTTAATAAAAACGTCGAGATTAAACATAAAAATGGAAACGATTAACCGAGAAACGAACGTAGATAAACTTTATGATTAACTCGGGGAATTTACTAAAAACGGCATCGGATCAGGAAATGATCTTTTATAAATTCGTAAAACAGATTTATCGCAAAACGGCCCAGAAGGTCCTAAAACGCGATAAAAGCGCATCTCGCGATCTTAACGAAATCTAACCCAAAGATACGATAACGTTTTGATGGTGTACTCGCAGAAGGAAGATAAATGTCAAATTTGAAGATAAACAGCAAGTTTGAAGATAAATAGAAGATTTCCGCGGGAAAAAAGGAAGGATCGAGATAAATGGAAGATTCCCGATAAACTCGAATTCAGGCGAAATGGAAAGATTAAAACCGCCTAGGAGGGGAGTATATAAGCAAGAGGCATAGGGCAGAAGCAGGGATATGACTTTCAGAGCTTTCACCACCAAACTGAGCATTTAGGAATATTTCCGTTTTTTGTTAGTGAGCTACGTCTCAACTAGGGTTTTCGGTCTTAGACTTCTAGAGTTAGGGATTTCGCCAACGGCTGACGCAGCTAAGGCCACTCTCGTTGTAACAGTTCTTACGCAGATTCGGAATAAAGACCTTCTTGCTCTCAATCTTGTTCTCGGGAAACTTAGGGTTTACTCAACGTTCCTTCTTTACGATTCATTGACAGTAGGTGAATTTCGGTTCCCACAGTATGGCGCTAGAAGGAGGGGGGGGGGGTCGGATCTATCTTACACCGAAGCTGCAACATGTCCAACGAAGAAACGATGACTGGTGATCAACAAACTCGCGACAAACGCGACAACGTTGATAAAACACCACAACCACAAGATGCGCCCGCGGCCAACGCTACGAACGCTAACGCGGAGACCATCAAAAATATGCTTTCCGAGTTTAACAAAAAATCGAAAGAGCAGGAAAAGCTCAATTGTTCGCTCGCAAAATGGGTCGAAAATCTAACTAAGAAAACTAGAGTGATTCACCCCCGCGGAACTACTAAGATCCGTGGAAGGAGGCTCGATTTCGCGACTCCTATGGATCGCCCCTGAACCGAGCAGGGTAACTTACCGGAGAAGGATTCCGGAAAAGACAACCCTGACGCGACGCTAAACGAATCGGAAAAACCTCCTACTCGCGAACATGAGACCGAGGACGACGGCATTGAAAGGGTTAACCTGGAAACAAGTGACCAAGCCAACTCGCTAGACGAGGACGCTGACGTCCGTCCTAGGAGAAGAAAATTCGCAGCCCTCCACCGGAATCTTCTCCCGAGCGTTCTCTTACCGGAGACAAGGAGGAACTCAACTTTGTACATCACTAAAACGGCCGCAGCGGTAAAAGCGGTGAAATCTCAGATTTATCAAGCTACCAGCACCGCACCCGAAATCGATCGGCTACTGTACGAATCTCAGAAAACGCCCTTCACGGCTCGCATCACCGAGGTTAAGCTGCCCGATCCTGGGAAAGTTAAGGTGCCAACTTACGATGGGACGTCTGATCCCAAAGCGCACCTGCAGGCTTTCCAGATCACCATGGGACTAGCCAAACTCAAGGATCACTAAAAGGACGCAGGCTATTGCCGTCTTTTCGTCGAAAACCTAGAAGGAGCAGCGCTTGAGTGGTTCGCCAAACTTAGGCGGAATTCAATCGGAAGTTTCCGCCAACTCGCCTCCGGATTCCTGAAGCAATACTCGATGTTCATCAACCCGGAAACCTCCGACGCTGATCTCTGGCGCTTGTCGCAAAAGGAGGACGAATCTCTCCGCGATTTCATGAGTAGATTCAAACACGTCATGGCTAAGGTTAGTGGAGTCAGTGACAAAGCCGCCATCGACGCGCTCAGAAAATCGCTCTGGTTCAAGTCGAAGTTCCGCAAATGGATAACTCTCGAAAAACCACGGACGATCCAGGACGCGCTACATAAGGCTACCGATTATATAACCATCGAGGAGGAGACTAAAATTCTATTTGAAAAGCATAATCCGACGAAAAAATCCGCAAAGGATAACGCGTCCGAGCAGAAGCAGAAAAAGAAGAACTCTCGTATCGACAAGTTCGTCCATCACGAGGGGCAGGATCTCCAAGGGCCGCACAACTACGCCATTAACTCCGGATCGGAACAAGGGCGAACTACGGGTAACACGTGGACGAGGAATTCGAATTACGATGAGAATTCTTTCAGCGACCTCCACCAAACCCATGGACATTCTACCGTGAACTGCCGGGAAACTGATCGCAAAACTGATCAGGGGAGAACTCTCCGAGATATCCAGCGTCAAGGACGTCATCCGCGATTCAGACCGCCTCCCGAAAAACGACAGGAACTCGCAAGCGGAAACTCCGCCTCAGGGGAACCTATCGGGCGAAAAACGCGGACGAAGACAAGATGAGAAGGGTAACGATGCTAACCGCCGAAAAATCAACATGATTATCGGTGAATCGCAATATTACAACGACACCGTCTCATCTATAAAATCCTACCAACGGCTCGAGTTGGAAGGTGCCGTCGGATGATACTCCAAAGGGGGTAATCTCGTTCGACGATGCTGAATCCGGTGGAATCGACCAACCACACGCCGATCCCCTCGTCATCGACTTAGTGATAAGCGACCTAGAAGTCGCTCGAATCCTGGTCGATATCGGAAGTACCGTCAACGTGATCTTCCGCAACATGTTAGCACGTATGGGAATAGAACTCTCGGATAAATCCGGCTACCGGTGGCAGCCAAAGAAGTGACGAAAATCGTCAACTTCGCGGTAGTCGATTTCCCGGCCATCTACAATGTGATCATGGGCACGCCTTGGATAAATTCCATGAAGGCGGTTCTATCGACGTATCACTTAGGCATTAAATTCCCGACTCCTACGGGAATCGCAGCAATTTGGGGATGCCAAAGACAATCGCGATCCTGCTTCCAGGCCGAACACAAGCTGAGGCAATTGGCGGTCGCAATCGTGAAACCAAAACGGGCAAAGGTCACGCCACCACCCGCGGAAGACGACCCAAAGCAAGCAACGGTCGAGAAACAATAAGTTTCCACACCCGTCGCTTCTACCCAGCCGGAGGAGACAAGCCCGGACAAAGACATCGATCCAGTAACTAAAGTGATCGAAAAGTCTGCAACAGACGAGTAAGCATACTCGCACAAACAACCAGAACTACGAGATGACTTGATTTCTGAAAGGAATATGTAGGCAGCTCGCCTAAAGACGAGTTCAGCTAGCCCCCCTTCCAAAACGGGGGGGAGTGGGTGCGTATACGAGTATTCGTATACTCCCAAATTTTTAGAACTTTCGCTTTGTAATCGAAAAGTTTTCGAAACTTTTCAATAATGACAAAGTTAGAATATTATAAAATCTTTGATACTATCAAAAACGCAAAAAAAAAAAACGAATTCCAAACATCCGGAAATCACTTCTGCAGTAACAACTACTTAATCATTTCTACGAAACTTGTACACCAAAATATTTTCGGAAAGAACCGGCGAAACGTCACCTAAATTCTCGAGAAAAATATTCCACCAATTCCGTCCGCGACTATAAAAACATGAACGCTCGGCGATTGGCCCCGTCGAGCACGCTAGCCGTCGTAAACAAACGCACCGACATACTGGTCCGCATACATCCGACTAGGATAAAATAGCGCGCTATAAAAGAAATCCAAATTTTTGCTCAGCACTTCCCGGTAACTTAGAAATTGTTCCCGGTGAGATGCTTGATTCCAACCACACGAATCATATAAGCCGAGAACCTATCGCGGATTCTAAATCGGTATGGAATCAGGTTAAAATCGCAACAGGCAAAATGAAGGCCGACTAGTCATCGCATAGCCTCAATCCGAAAGTAAACCTAGGTCTTGCCCTAAACGCAGCACACTGGTCTCTAACGTCTCAAGGCATGAATCGAGATCCTAAAGGCATGTCTCTTCGCCCATATCTAAACACTCGCGAAAATCGAAACCTTCCGAGTTAACGAACCGGACGATTTACACCAAGAGTTAGACGCGAGACGATAACTCGTATTCTTCCCTCTACATCTAAAACGAAACGCAAATTTCATACTTAGAAAATACTTTTTATTAGAAAGTCTTCAAATACACACCGCCTAGCGGCAGGGATTCAAAGCCACCAACGGCCAGTCCCGGGAAAAACAACAACGAAATCATAAAAGCAACAACATCACACACTAAAGTCATCGAACATGGGCATCACTGGAATCGATCCAAGGCTGGTTGACTTCACCATCAACATCCAGGATCCCATGTCTGACCTCGACCGAATCCGGCGACATCACGATGGGGTTCCACTGATCCCACATCTGCTTCCCGGGATTAACAAACTCGTTCTTCTTCTTCTCTCTCTTAGCCAGACGCGCTTTCTGCTTCGCAATCGCAACCTCATACGAATAGTCCGGGTCCTGGGTAAGGTGCAGACCCCCAACTACGCGCTGGCACTCCCGAAAATCGCTGTTCACCCTTTGCGCATCTTCAAATTCCACATAATGAGGCATGAACCGCTCACGGCGAGCCATCAACTCCGCAGCAACCTCTCTTTTGCCCGCTCTACGAGCACGGCGAACCATCGTGTCAGAAAGCTCTAAGCTTCGACGAGATTCAGCTTCATACTCCTCTCTCACACGAGCGGCTAAATCCTAGGCACAAAAGAAACTGGCATCGATCTCTTCTTTGAGACGAGCAGCCTCCGCCTCCGCCGCTGCAGCCCTAGATGCGGCCCAGCGACGTTATGCTCTATTCGCATTCACTGCTTCTCTAATAAAGCGAAGACCCTGCAAAACAGGAAAAACCCTCCCTTATATACAATAACGAAAGAAGCGACCGCATATGGTTCCGAGATAAAAGCAAAATAGACAGACCTTGTTAAAAAGCCTCGACGCCTTCGAAAACGGTGTGTCGGCCAGTGCTTGGGATGACGTCTCGGCCGGATCAAATTTGGATGCCGAAAAGTCAAGAAGATCTTTGATATTAATATCATCCTCGAAAGTCGTAAAATCGATTTATCGCAAAACGGCTCGGAAGGTCCTAAAAACGTGATAAAAGCCCATCTCGCGACTTTGACGAAATCTAACCCGAAGATACGATAACGTTTTCACGATTCACCCGCACAAGGATAAAAGTCAAGTTTGAAGGTAAATGGCAAGTTTCAAGAGAAATAGAAGATTTCCGCGGGAAAAAAGGGAAGATCGAGATAAATGGAAGATTCCTGATAAACTCGAATCTGGGCAAAATGGAAAGACTAAACCGCCTAGGAAGGGAGTATATAAACAAGAGGTGTTGGTGTCAAAATCGGTCATGACGGATTCAATGGCTAAAAGTATCCGCAAAAGTAAAAATAAAAATACGTTTTATAAAACTCGAAAGATGGTTTTATAAAACTCGAGAAATCGTTTTATAAAACTCGAAGAATCGTTTTATAAAACTCGAAGAATCATTTTATAAAACTCGAGGATCATTTTTTAAAACTCGAGGATCGTTTTATAAAACTCGAGAATCGTTTTTGTTGGTGTCAAAAACCGTAATCTCGAAATCAACGTCTACGATAACTTCTGGAATCATTACTTTCCGCAAAAGTCTTTTATTAAAACGAAGATTCGCTTTATAAAACTCAAGAGTCGTTTTATAAAACTCGAGAATCGTTTTACAAAACTCGAGAATCGTTTTATAAAACTCGAAGAATCGTTTTATAAAACTCGAGAATCGTTTTAAAAAACTCGAGAATCATTTTATAAAACTCGAAGAATCGTTTTATAAAACTCGAGAATCGTTTTATAAAACTCGAAGAATCGTTTTATAAAACTCGAGAATCGTTTTATAAAACTCGAGAATCGTCTTATAAGACTCGAAGAATCGTTTTATAAAACTCGAGAATCGTTTTATAAAACTCGAAGAATCATTTTATAAAACTCGAGAATCGTTTTATAAAACTCGAGGATCGTTTTAAAAAACTCGAAGAATCGTTTTATAAAACTCGAGAATCGTATTATAAAACTCAGAGATCGTTTTATAAAACTCGAAGAATCGTTTTACGAAACTGCAAAAAACCGAAACAGCCGTAAAACGCGAACTAGTCACGACTAGTTCGCCCATGGGCGAACTAAGCCGGCCTGGCTTAGTTCGCCGATGGGCGAACTAACAGACACTCAACTAGTTCGCCCATCGGCGAACTAAAGACTTCTCGGATATCCCGCCCCTCGATCTCCTGCATCCCCGATTCAAAACTTACGTCTTTACACAGTCGCATTCTGAACCACGGCCGAAACGTCTCCCGTTCCGTCTCGATCCGACCTATCGTTCGAGTTTTACGATAAAAACCGTAAAACTTCGCTTTCTCGGAAAGAACTCAAGGAAATCGTATAAAACGGCAACGGTTAAACGAAACACCGAACATTGCCTAAACTATACGATTTATTCGAGATTTCTCGTTGAAATCATAAAAACGCGTTTTTAATAAAAAAACGCCGAGTAAGTCGTAAAAAACGTGTTTTTAATAAAAAGTCGATTAAATCGTAAAACCTTGCGATTAACTCGAGTAATTTATTAAAAACGACGTCAGATCAGGAGATGATCCCGTAAAAAGTCGGAAACGATTTATCGCAAAACGGCCCGGAAGGACCTAAAACGCGATAAAAACCCATCTCGCGATTTCAACGGAATCTAACCCGCAGATTTAATAACGTTTTGACGGTTTACTCGCAGAGGGAAAATAAAAGGCAAGTTTGAAGATAAATAGAATATTTCCGCGGAAGAAAAGGAAGGATCGAGAAAAACGGAAGATTCCCGAAATACTCAAATCCGGCAAAATGGAAAGATCGAACCGTCAAGGCAAGGAGTATATAAACCAGAGGCGTAGGGCAGAAGAAGGGGATGAAATCCAGAGCTCTCATCTGAGACTTTCACAACTTTTCTAGATTTAGAATTTTCCGCACTTAGAAACTTAGGCTTTTTCTCGACAAGTTCGGTTTCTATGACTGGTGCTCAATTACTAGACGAACTCGCCTAGGCAGTTCGATCTCTGGTCCAGCTCTATCAACTGAACTACGTTCGACTTGATCCCCGAAAGGGGTACGTAGGCAGCCTTTCATAAGGTTCAGTCCGAAATCAATCAAACCTTTTTTCCTATCTTTTTCCGTCTTTCGTTATCGTGTTGTGACTCGACTAGATCTAGGGTCTTATGTTTTTAACTTGCTGATGGCCCCTGCGGCCAAAGCCTTTGTAATTCCTTGTAATGATCGCAACGCTCTTACGCGAATCGGAAATAAGATTGCCTTTCTTTACAAATTCGTTTTATTGCGTTTTTCATATTTTTCCGCATTTATTTGGTTACTTGTCGTTGGCTTTCGCAGAGATCCGGTTCCTCTGGGAAATTAGTGTTTTCCTCAGTTTCCTTATTTAACGGAAATCGACAAGTGTGAATCTCGGTTCCCACAAGAGGCATAGGGCAGAAGCAGAGAAACGTTTTTCGGAGCTTTCACCACCAAACTTAGCATTTAGGAATATTTCCGTTTTTGTTATCGAGCTGCGTTTCAACTAGGGTTTTCGGTTTTAGAATACTAGAGTTAGGGATTTCGCCAACGGCTCGCGCAGCTAAGGCCACTCTCGTTGTAACCGTTCTTACGCAGATTTGGAATAAGATCCTACTTGCCTTCAATCTCGTTTGTTCTTACTTTAATTTTTATTTCATCATTTTCTTAATTGTCGTTGTGCGGTTCCGCAGATAGTCGGGTCCTCTGGGAACTTAGGGTTTACTCAAAGTTCCCTAATTTACGATTTCCTTATGGTAGGAGAATTTCGGTTCCCACAGTTTGGCGCTAGAAGGAGGGGGGGGGTCGGATCTATCTTACACTCAAAACCGCAACATGCCCAACGAAGAAACGATGACTGGAGACCAACAAACTCGGGACGAACGCGACAATGTTGATAAAACACCACCACCATAAGATGCGCCTGCGGCCAACGCTACAAACGTTAACGCCGAGACCATCGAAAAGATGCTCTCCCAGTTTAACAAAAAATCGGAAGAGCAGGAAAATCTCATTGGTTCGCTCGAGAACAGGTTGAAACCCTAAACGCAAAAACCAGAGCAATAATCCCGCGCGGAACTACTAAATTCCGCGGAAGGAGGCTTGATTTCGCGACTCCTATGGATCGCCCCAAAACCGAGCAGGGTAACTTACCGGAGAAGGATTTCGGAAAAGATAACCCTGACGCGACGCTAAACGAATCGGAAAAATCTCCTACTCGTGAACATGAGACTGAGGGAGACGGCATCGAAAGGGTTAACCTGAAAACAAACGACCAAGCTGACTCGTCAGAAGAGGAGGCTGACGTCCATCCTAGGAGGAGAAAAACTCGCAGCCCTCCACCGGAGTCTTCTCCCGAGCGTTCTCTAACTGGAGACGAGGAGGAGCTCTACTTTGCACGATACGCAAAAACTGCCGAGGAGCGATCTCCGGTTACTCGCAGCAAACGCCGACGAGGTCAAAAACTGCTGGCGACCTGACCGAGATTCGCGATCTCCGCGAGTACATCACTAAAACGGCCGCAGCGGTAAAAGCGGTGAAATCTCGGATTCATCACGCTACTAGCGCCGCACCCGAAATCGATCGGCTGCTATACGAATCTCGGAAAATGCCCTTCACGGCTCGCATCACCGAGGTCAAGCTACCTGATCACGGGAAACTTAAGGTGCCAACTTACGACGGGACGTCTGATCCCTAAGCGCACCTACAGGCTTTCCAGATCACCATGGGATGAGCAAAACTGAAGGATCACGAAAAGGACGCAGGCTACTGCCATCTTTTCGTCGAAAACCTAGAAGGAGCAGCGCTCGAGTGTTCGCCGAACTTAGGCGGAATTCGATCGGAAGTTTCCGCCGACTCGCTTCCGAATTCCTGAAGCAGTACTCAATGTTCATCAATCTAGAAACCTCTGACGCTGATCTCTGGACCTTGTCACAGAAGGAGGACGAATCCCTCCGCGATTTCATGAGCAGATTCAAACTCGTCATGGGTAGGGTTAGCGGAATCAGCGACAAAGCCGCCATCGATGCACTCAGGAAATCGCTCTGGTTCAAGTCAAAGTTCCGAAAATGGATAACTCTCGAAAAACCGTGGACAATCCAGGACGCGCTCCACAAGGCAACCGATTATATAACCATCGCGGAGGAGACTAAAGTCTTGTCCGAAAAGCATAAGCCGACGAAAGCATCCGCAAAGAATATCGCGTCCGAGCAGAAGCAGAAAAAGAAAAGCTCTCGTAATGACAAGTTCATCCATCACGAGGGGCAGGACCTCCAAGGGGCGCACAACTACGCCATTAACTCTGGATCAGAACAAGGGTGAACTAAGGGTAACACGTGGACGAGAAATTCGAACTACGATGAGAATTCTTTCTGCGACCTCCACCAAACCCGTGGACATTCCACCGTGAACTGCAAAGTTCTCGGCGCCTGGCTTGCCGCAAAATTGATCGCGGGAGAACTCTCCGAGATATCCAGCGTCAAGGACCTCACCCGTGATTCGGACCGCCTCTCGAAAAACAACAGGAACTCGCAAGCGGAAACTCTGCCTCAGGGGAACCAGTCGGGCGAAAAACACGGACAAAGGCAAGACGACAAGGGTAACGACGCTAACCGCAAAAACAACAACATGAATATCGGTGAATCGCAATATTACAACGACACCGTCTCGTCTATCAAATCCTACCAAAGCAAAGCCGAAACCGGATTGAGTTGGAAGATGCTGTCGGATGACACTCCAAAGGGGGTGATCTCATTCGATGACGCCGAAACCGGCGAAATCGATCAACCACACGCCGATCCCCTCGTCATTGACTTAGTCATAAGCGACCTAGAAGTCGCTCGAATCCTGGTCGATACCGGAAGTACCGTCAACGTGATCTTCCGCAACACATTAGCGCGCATAGGAATAGATGTCTCAGAAGTCGAACCGATTCCAAAACCGTTGACCAGCTTTTCCGGCGAGACATCCATGACCTTGGGATCAATCCGACTACTGGTGGCAGCCAAAGAAGTGACAAAAATCGTCAACTTCGCGGTAGTCGATTTCCCGGCCATCTACAACGTGATCATGGGCACGCCTTGGATAAATTCCATGAAGGCGGTTCTGTCAACGTATCACTTAGGCATCAAATTCCCGACTCCAACGGGAGTCGCAGCAATCTGGCGATGCCAAAGACAATCGCGATCCTGCTTCCTAGCCGAACATAAGCTGCGGCAATTGGCGGTCGCAATTGTGAAACCAAAACAGGCAAAGGTCACGCCACCGCCCGTGGAAGACGACCTAAAGCAAGCAACGGTCGAGAAACAACAAGTTTCCGCACCCATCGCTTCTACCCAACCGGAGGAGACAATTCCGGACAAAAACATCGATCCAGCAACTGAAGTGATCGAAAAGTCTGCGAGAGCCGAGTAAGCATACTCGCACCAACAATCAGAACTACGAGATGGCTTGATGACCGAAAGGAATAGGTAGGCAGCTCGCCTAAAGACGAGTTCAGCTATCCCCCTTTCCCAAACGGGGGGGGGGGGGAGTGGGTGCGTATACGAGTATTCGTATACTCCCAAATTTTAAAACATTCGCTTTGTAATCGAAAAATTTTCGAAAATTTTTTAATAAAGGCAAAGTTAGAACATTATAAAATTTCCGCTACTATCGAAAACGCAAAAACAAAGTCCAAACATCCGGAAAATATTTATGCAGTAACAATTACTTAATCATCTCTACAAAAACTTGTACACCAAATACTTTCAGAGATGATTGGCGAGACGTCGCCTAAATTCTCGAGAAAAATATTTTACTAAGTCCGTCCGCGACTATAACAACACAAACGCTCGGCGATTGGCCCCGTCGAGCACGCTAGCCGTCCTAAACAAACGCATCGACCCACTGGTCCGCATACATCCGACTAGGATAAAATAGCGCGCTATAAAAGAAATCCAAATTTTTGGTCAGCACTTGCAGGCAACTTAGAAATTGTTCCCGGTGAGATGCTCGATTGCAACCATACGAATCGTATAAGCCGAGAACCTATCGCAGATTCTAAATCGGTATGGAATCAGGTTAAAATTGCAACAGGCAAAACGAAAGCCGACTAGTCATCGCATAGCCTCAATCCGAAATTAAACCTAGGTCTTGCCCTAAACCCAGCACACTGGTCTCTAACGTCTCAAGGCATGAATCGAGATCCTAAAGGCATGTCTCTTCTCCCACATCTAAACACTCGCAAAAACAAAAATATTTTTAGTTAACAAACCGGACGATTTACACCAAGAGTTAGATGCGAGACGACAACTCGTATCCTTCCCTCTACATCTAAACAAAACACGCCGCCCAGCGGCAGGAATTCAAAGCCACTAACGGCCAGTCCCGGAAAATCAACGACAAATCATAAAAGTAATAAACATCACACATTGAAATCATCAAACAGAGACGCCGAGCCCTAGCCAATGTTAGCATCGAACCACGTTTGATCAACTTCGCCGCCCGCGTCCGGAATCTCAGGCTCGACCTCAGCCGAATCCGGCGACACCACAATGGGGTTCCACTGATCCCACGTGCGCGCCCTAAGATCAAAAAGTTCGGGTTGCATGTCTCTCCTCTGATCCAGGCGCTCCCTCTGTGCAGGATATTCTTCGATATACGAATACCCTTCGTTCTGAGTAAGAGACAACCCTTGAACAACACCGCGGCATTCAAGATAATCACCGTTCGCCCGTTGAGCAACTTCAGCGTTCGAATAACCAGTTGCAAATCGCTCACGGCGGTCCTTCATCTCCTCAGCGATCTCCCTTTTGCCTGCACGGCGAGCGCGACGAATTATTTTGTCGGAAAGCTCCCTGGCACGCCAAGAGCTAACTGCACACTCGTCCCTCATGCGAGCTATCTCCCTCTCAACCATTTCTTCAGCTTGGTTGGCCTCAACCTCCACCCATAGGCGAGCAACTTCTTTTTCGGCCATATCTGCTCGAAACTCGGCAAGACGAGCTTCGGCATTACGGTTATCTAGGGCCCGGATCATGGCAAGGAAACCCTGCCAAAGAAAAGGGATAAGCGAGATCGTCCGATAATAAAATCGCTCAAAAAAAAAAACAAACACAAACCACGTTAGCTTACTCAGACCCTCTAGCAAAATCCAGAACTTGATAAGGATTGCTGCCCGGAAAATTGGAGGTCGACGATCCGCCCGCATTCGTCCAAACACCTTCTTCCGCTTGGCTGTCAAGGAATTCCTTGAGAATATTGTTAGGAGGGGCCGTACGGTCGAATCCGTCATCTTCAATAACCAAGTGTTTATCTTTCCGAGATCTCGAGTTGCCCCTCCTCATCGAAGGTACGTACGGGATAAATTCTCCAATGAACGGATCCTCTTCCTGAATTGGAGAATCCGCAGAAAGCCGAGATCGAGAGAGAGCAACCGCACGGGGAACGTGCCGCGGAGAGAAACTACCCCAGCCAACATCCCCGCGTTGAAGTAAGGAAACAACAGTCGGAAGATCCTCCGGAAACGGAGGTAAAGGGTTGGTCTCTACGAAAAACAAAAGCGAATAAGTAAAAATAAAAAGAAGGGGGGCAATTCGTATGTATTCGAATCGTGTACCTTTCCGACCCCATGTGGCCGTGGAGAAGGGAATGCAGTCCTCCTCGACCGACGCATTGTCTATACGAACATAGAAGAAATTTTTCTTCCATGAAGAATAATTCGACGAGCAACCAGTAACAATTTCCGTATGGGGGAATAAATTGATCATTTGCGTCTTCTCATCAGGTCTCAGTAAACCCTCTAGGTGGTCAACGCTGAGGGTCACTCCCCGCTCGTAGCTCAGTGTCAAGAGACCAACGAGTTGTTTTAAGCTTCGTGGAGTCAACTGACTGATCGATAATCCCAGCCTATGAAGATACTGAACGATGATCTCTGGAATCGGAAACCATAAGTGACATTGCCACAAAAATGCGTTGTAGCACGTAAAAAAGCCATCAGGCGCAGCCTTGTCACCCTCCCCTGTAAGCGGGAGGCGAAACTCGACCGCTTCTGGGACCCGGCAAAACTACCGCATGGATTCAATACTATTAGGAGGAGCTGAACTCGGGCATCCGGAAGCTCGATTGGCATCCGACAAAGCTGGCACCCAGGTCCCAGGTCTAGCGGACCCCGACTCGTCCCCTAGCGCCCAATACGCCCGGCGGTTTCTTGGATCGATCGATGGAAATGAGTACTCCTCTTTCGGAGCCATAACTCGAGGTTGTGAGCTCGTTCCCTCGGAGCTGCGACAATCGGAACTGGTTGAGGAACGAGTTCTCCTTTTTGAATACATGCTTGATAACTTTGAGAGAAACAAATTCAAAGGAAGTAGAGAGAAAATTTCTTGGATAAGTTATGGAGAATGAAGTAAAGAATTCAAAAATTTACTCCTAATACTTATAGGAAAAATATCACTATTCACCTTTGGACTTTTGGCCATTAAAGTTCCACCTAATTCTACCAAACTAGCCGAACAAGTTTGATCCGCTCGCAAGAACTCCCTGATTCTTACGAGCTGGGGGGCTAACTGTTGGGGTCAAAATCGGTACGACGGAATCAATAGCCAAAACTTCCCGCAAAAAGATAAAAAATATGTTTTATAAAACTCGAGAAATCGTTTTATAAAACTCGAGAAATCATTTTATAAACTCGAGAAATCATTTTATAAATCCAAAAGAGATTTCTGAACAAAGGAAATCCGCGAAAAACACGGAAGATCGCTATCTCGGAAGAACGAAACAAACGTCGATTACGCGATCGTCTGAGTTAAGCACAAAACCTCGAAAAACAGAAACCGCCGTAAAACGCGAGCTAGTCCCGTCACGCCTAGCTCGCCGTTCAGCGAAATAATCCCGCCCCAACTAGCTCGCCTTTCGGCGAGCTAGTCCCGTCCCGACTAACTCACCGTTCGGAGAGCTAAGCCAGGTGGCTTAGTTCGCCGTTCAGCGAGTTAGAAGCTCCCCGGGTAGCTCGCCGAACGGTGAGCTGAACGGGTCCGGTTCGGCTCGCTGTACGTCGAGCCGACCATCCCGAGCCTCGATCTCCCACGTCCCCGATTCAAAGCCTACGTCCTTCGACGCAATCATATTCCGAACCACGGTCGAAATGTCTCCTGTTTCGTCTCGATCCATTCTATTGTCCGAGTTTAACGATAAAAACCGTAAAACTTTGTTTTCTCGAAAAGAACTCGAGGAAAGCGTATAAAATGGCAACGGTTAAATGAAACACCAAACATTTCCTAAACTATACAATTTATTCGAGATATTTCCTAAAAAATCATAAAAACACGTTTTTTAATAAAAAACGTCGAGTGAATCGTAAAAACGGCAATGATTAACCGAAAAACGAACATAGCTAAACTTTACGATTAACTCGGGGAATTTACTAAAAACGGCATCAGATCAGGAAACGATCTCATACAAAGTCGTAAAACGGATTTATCGCAAAACGGCTCGGAAGGTCCTAAAAACGTGATAAAAGCCCATCTCACGACTTTAACGAAATCTAACCCGAAGATACGATAATGTTTTCACTATTCACCCGCAGAAGGATAAAAGTCAAGTTTGAAGGTAAATGGCAAGTTTCAGGAGAAATAGAAGATTTTCGCGAGAAAAAAAGGAAGATCGAGATAAATGGAAGATTCCCCATAAACTCGAATCTGGGCAAAATGGAAAGACTAAACCGCCTAGGAAGGAGTATATAAGCAGGAGGAATAGGGCAGAAGCAGAGACACATTTTTCAGAGCTTTCACCACCAAACTTAGCATTTAGGAATATTTCCGTTTTTGTTATCGAGCTGCGTCTCAACTAGGGTTTTCGCTTTTAGACTACTAGAGTTAGGGATTTTGCCGACGGCTCGCGCAGCTAAGGCCACTCTCGTTGTAACCGTTCTTATGCAGATTCGGAATAAGATCCTACTTGCCTTCAATCTCGTTTGTTCTTACTTTAATTTTTATTTCATCGTTTTCTTAATTCTTGTTGTGCGCGGTTCCGCAGATAGCCGGGTCCTCTAGGAACTTAGGGTTTACTCAAAGTTCCCTAATTTACGATTTCTTGACGGTAGGAGAATTTTGGTTCCCACACCGGACCGGTTCAGCTCGCCGTACGGCGAGCTATCCTTGGTCGAAATAGCTCGCCGTACGGCGAGCTATCCTTGGTCGTACGGTGAGCTATCTCGACCAAAGATAGCTCGCCGTACGGCGAGCTAGTTCGGCCGAACCGGCTAGCAGTTTACGGCGGATGCGGTTTTTCGCGGTTTTGTGCTTAACTCGGACGGTCGTGTAATCGGTGTTTGTTTTGTTCTTTCTAGATAACGATTTCCGAGTTTGCCGCGGGTTTCCTTTGTTTATAAAACGATTTCTTGAGTTTTATAAAACGACTTCTCGAGTTTTATAAAACGACTTATCGAGTTCTATAAAACAACTTCTCGAGTTTTATAAAACGATTTCTTTAGTTTTATAAAACGACTTCTCGAGTTTTTTAAAACGACTTCTTGAGTTTTATAAAACGACTTCTTGAGTTTTATAAAACGACTTCTCGAGTTTTATAAAACGACTTCTCGAGTTTTATAAAACAACTTCTTGAGTTTTATAAAATGGCTTATCGAGTTTTATAAAATGACTTCTCAAGTTTTATTAAACGACTTACCGAGTTTTATAAAACGACTTCTCGAATTTTATAAAACGTATTTTATTTTTGTGGAGACTTTTAGCCATTGATTCCGCCGTGACCGATTTTGACACCAACATCCATCTACTCCTCTTGCGAAACCATACTCATCTCTGTAGATTCTGTATTCGTCTTTTTCCCACAAGAATCGACGAATCCCGAATTTGAAAGCTTGTTTCCCAAATTCTCGACGTATATCGTTCGATGTGAGTCTCCACGTATTGATCGATGCTTGTTGAAATTCTGGATATGCTGAGTTGAGATGAATGTTTTCTGCACCATCTTGCTTGTCTAAGGTATCTTGAATTGTTTGTTGCTGGTGCTGATCTTTCGTATAGATGGGTTGCTGTGCGAAGGGGCTGACAAATCCATTGGTCATCTGAAGAATGTCTGCAACGTCTTCTTTGGAGATTGGAATGATTCTTCCATCCATTGCTCGTGCATGACCATATAGATCCCTGAAAATATCAAACTCATCCGGAATTAGTAAGGTAAAATCAAAGTTATGTGTTTGTACCTCGGATGGTGTAGTGGTATGATCGGTCGATAGTACGGCATGTGCATCGGTCGATTGGTTGATGAACGTGTCGATCGATTGAGGTTGTTCCGTGTCGATCAATACGTCTGCTTCTGGTTTGGTCGCATGTGTCAGTGGGGCTGTATCCACTGTTAAAATTTCGTGGTAATTGGTTGCCCAACTTCCAATTGAGTAGTCTCCGTCTTGAGTATCATCATCATGTGGGACGTAGATTGGTACACAGTAGGGGTTGTCGCTCGGTGGTTCGAAACGTCTTTTGAGCGATCTTGATTGGTGCATATCGGTCGATGGAGAGTAGTCTCTCTCGATCGATGCTCTGAAGATGAAGGTCGGTAGAGGAGGTCTTTCTTCATCTTCACGAAGAAATCTGTACTCTGTGATGCTAGCCAGTTTTGGGATGTAACGATCGTTCTCCCAATTATCTACGTTAAAGTCGCCGTCTGGAAACTCCTCTTCGATCTCTTGGAATAGCATGTCGATCAATGACCAGGTATGCTCGTCGGTTGACTCCGGTTGACTGGTATCGATTGATGGAATAAGGCTTCCGTCGGTCGATACGTCTTGCTCGGTCTCGTACTCGGCCAATGAATCATACTCGTGGGCACAGAAGCAAGCTGCTACGAGTGCTGAGCTCTCTGTCCTTCGAATCTTGATGAATTGGACCGGATTGTAGTGGATAGTAGGGTCAATTAGGGTTAGGCAAAGCTTATTGGATTTCAGGTGACAAACAGCTCCAACTGTTGCTAAGAAGGCTCTTCCAAGCAGTAGAGATGTCTTGAAGTTGAGCTTGATGTCCAGGACGTGAAAGTCTGTAGGAATTAGGGCATCTCCAATCTGTACGTCAAGATTTCGAACTATGCCACCAGAGTTCTACTGAGAACAATCCACGAAGATGAAAGATTCTTCAGTAGGCTCTATCATCAGACCTAGATGGTCTGCCATGATCTTGGGTACGATGCTAACTCCAGATCCTATGACGCAGAGAGCACGAGGGAACTCAGCACCTCTTATTGAACATGGTATTGTGAACTTCCCTGGATCGCTCTTCTTCTCCAATGTGATCTTCTTCTTTAGACTGTCTCTGACTTGGTGAAACATTCTCTTGATGTCTTCTTCTGTCTCCTTGGTTTCTATGAAAAACATCCACAATCTTTGTGAAAAGTAGGCTTCTTCAAAGGGTTTCTCTTTAGGTATTCTCAGAACTCTCTTTCTGAAGCTTGACAATTCTTTCTCATTAGCTTCCCTTTTATAAGGTTTGTGAATCTTCTTTTTTTTTTAAAGAATTTTAAATTTTATTCAACCAAAAAAAACATTGTTGCACAAGATTGAGCTACAGCTATAGATTGGGACAAACCAATCCAAAACCAAATCTAAAAAAGAAGAAAAAACACATCATAACACCACCTTTCAAAAGATGACCATAAAATTATTCTCATTAAAACCTCATCAAAGTAAACCCAAACAGGACAAACCTTTAATGAGGAAAAAGAGTAATAATTTTATGTTCAAGGAGGTGTTAAGATGAAAACAGGCCAAAACAATAACATCAAAAAAAAACCTGACCAACTGAACATCCACAGCCAGAACCCCGGGCTGAGAACTCTTCCATGATTTTCCTTTTCTATCTCCATGGGCTCAAAGATATACGTGGGTCTCTTCATGATGGCGGTGGGAAGGTTATTGGGAGTTTTAGACTGCTCCCGGAGTGCATTAAGTCGTGCAACGTCTATCTTTGGAAGTTGCACTTGACGTTGGGGTACTGTATATCGGGCGAAAACTGGAGTTTGTCGGTCGATATCTCTAGCTTCATATCGATCGACGGGTGAGTCTGTATGTCGATCGTAGGTGTAGTGTTGATTCTGAAAGGGACGGGCGGATCTGGGTGTCGTGCTGCGAAGGTTTCATGTGACATAAGCTTGACGGCACTGCACTCGTGAGGGGTTTCCTCGAAATTCATCGATCGAAACTCGTCAAAGTCTATCGATCCCTTCACTAGGATTGATATCGATCGATTCTGGTTAGACGGTGTCGATCAATACGTGTCGAAACCGATGTCTGTTTCCCTCTCATCTTCAGAATATTGCAACTTCTCATGCTTCACCACTTGCCAAAAGTCATCATCCAGGATGGCATTCACGTGGTGGTTAGTAGCAAACTCTCCCATTCCTTTTGCTAAAGCTTTTTGCTTCTTTAGTGCTTCTCCAGTCTGAACCACCTAAGTCTCTAATTTCTTCACATAGGTGCTTAAGGCATCAAGCTTTGTGTTGAGGTTGGTGTAGACAGAGTCGATCTTTCCATTGAAGTCCATCTGAAGTTTCTGCTGACTCTCAAGAACCTTGTCTAGCATGTCTTCTAGTTTACTGTCTTGGGTGGGTGGGGGTGAATTTGAGTAGAATGAGTTTCCATAACTCATGTTGTTGTTGAGGTTGCTGCTGATGTAGTTGTTAGGCTTTTGTGAACTCTGGTTGAAGTTGCTTTTCTGCCCTGCAAAGTTTTTGTATCCTCCTTGGTTACCAGACCTCTGAAATCCAGCTCCACTGATCCAATTCACATCTTCTTCTGTGTATTCCTCTTCAGCTATAGTTTCTGCATCCTCCACTGAGCAAATCTGTTTGTTTAGTAACTTCTGAACATTATCTAGCTGTGCTTGCACTTCATTAATCTGTTCTTTCCTAAGAAAAGATGTAGTTTTTGTCTTCACAGTGTTCTTTGTGCTGTTGCTTGAAGCTAGGTTATCAATTAACTTCACAGCCTCTTGCGGATTCCTGGTGGTGAAGTTGCCTTCACTAGCTGTATCCAGAGCCATCTGATACTTCAAAGTGATGCCTCTGTAGAAAGTGCAGAGCAGTTGCACTTTGTTGAATCCGTGGTGTGGACAATCTCGCTGGTAGGATTTGAATCCGTTCCATGTATCTTTAAATGATTCTCCAAGATCCTGAGTGAATGTAGCAATTTTCCTCCTCCATTCTTCAGCGCGTGAGTTATCAAAGAAGTTACGCAGGAATGCGTTTTTGATGTCGCTTCTGGTTGTGAGAGAACGTGGTGGTAGTTGCCTCAGCCACTGCAAAGCTTCTCCAGATAGAGAGCATTTAAAAAGTTTGCAGAGAAGATAGTCTTGAGGGACTCCATTGGCTTTTATGACAGTTATGAGATCCTCGAACCTCTCCAGATGGTCCATAGGATGCTCATGGGCCAACCCACAGAAGGGTATTTGTCCTATGATATCACTCAAATGTTTAATCCTAAGGAGTGAATTACTCTCTCAAATAAGAGGTTCAATCATAGTACTTAGAGATCGAATCCACAAAGAGCAGGAGCACAAAATAGACTATAGAAATCAAAGATAAGCTAGGTAAACAATTTATAAAACAGTAAATAAAAGCAATGTGAACAAATTAGTTGTTCGATTGGTTGAGTTTATAAACAATAAAGAGAAATAGCTAGACCTAGGGATTTATCAATCAAGAGATTCAAAAAAACAATTCAAGATGCTAACAGCTTATAGATTCATTCTAGAACTCGATTTTAATAAGTAAGTAATCCATCTATCAATGCAATTACTAATCAGATGTCTAAGTCCTTGTTCCACCTTTCGCATGCGAACAAGAAGTGAGTATCGATCGATACCATGGCCTGAGTATCGATCGATATTACCTTAGACAAGCATTAACGACCTAATCAATTATGTTCAACTAGATTCCTAAACCAAATTCCCATCTGCACCTAAGTATCTAATCCAGCAGGATTCGGGTTCCGTTAATTGACTACACTTTCGTGCATCTCAATTGTCCTATGATTCTAGGTTCAAACAATTAGTCACACTATCGTGGTATCCTAATTACTCCAGATCATAGTATTACAAATCACCCTGATGTAGAGATCTATAGATATTCTAGAAATCCTAATTGATATTCAGTTTGATACTAAGCTCATGAAATCCCTAAACCTAACAAGATGAACTACTCAGACATAATAGAAGAAACACAAATCATAGTCTGAATAATAATAGAATAAGAGAATAAAGATAATTCCAATGGAGTTCCAAGAGGACTCTGAAGGAGTTCCCCTCTTCTCTCCTCTCTAAGAACAATGAAACAAAGATGAAAAGAAAGCAATGATAGCATAGCATCTAGCCGTTAACAATGGCTTGCAAATAACATAAGTAGGGTTTCTGGTCGTCCAAGGGCATTCTGGTAATTTAGGTTTCTTCTGGGCTTCAGTTGGTCACGAAATATACTCGGCCCGCATTCTTACATCCATATCGATCGATATGAAGTGTCTCTCACCGATCGACATGCACATATCTTCTCGACAGCCTTCTCTCGCGAGGCAGACTGACCACTCTTAAGTAAAATGGGCATAACTTCTGATATAACCGTTGGATTGACCCCAAACCGGTGGCAGTGGAAAGCTAATTCAATCCTCTATCTTCTGTCCAAATATCAGCTAAATCTCACCATGGGAAGGTCTCCATCCATATCTAAACATCTGACGCGTGTGCACAGTTCTGCACTTAAAGGCTCCAAAAGACACCAAAATCACCATATTTCTCTAGAACGTACCTGAACCCATAAATACTCTAAATAGACTCTATATTGTAGTAAATATCCATAAAAAATATCAATACCATGACCAAAAGTGGGTCAAAATCATGGTATATCAACTCCCCCAGACTTACCCTTTTGCTTGTCCTCAAGCAAAACATACAGGCAGGCTCTCTGAAAGAGGTTTGAAAACAGCAGGGACACAAAAGATTTTAAAAAATCAGTCACCATCTCTCTAGTAGTGCAAACCAAATCATAAACATCATAACCTTAGAAGCACATTATACAATATCCTAGTATAGCAATCCAAATTCACCTAGTCAACAACTCAACAGATCCTGTCTGACAATCCCCTCTACTAACCTCATTTCTTGCATAAAATAAAAGTGCATGCTTTACCTTAGGAGTATCGATCAAGGAACACTTGGATTCAACTCAAGCAAGTTTCTTAGTAAATATGCAGTTTTATTCTAGTTTCTTTTCTCCCTATATCTCCCTTCTCTGAATCCCAAATTTTTCTTTTTATTTTTTTTTATATCAATCCCAATGAACAACTGATGTTCATCTTATTGATCTTTCTGCTTTTTGTAGCTCTTTTCTGACAAAGTGTAGGCGAATAGTGGGGTCATGGGTAATTTACCTCTCCCTCGCTTCCGTAAAGTGTGATCATTCCTTTGAATTAGAATAGTGGGGTCATGGGTAATGTACCTCTCCCTCTGTCTCTCAGGAAATCATCTCAATCTTTTTATTTATTTCTTTTTGGATGCCAAAGGAAGGAGAGAAGGAAACCAAAAATTTACATACTTGTACCTTTCAGACTTGCAGGAGGATTCCGATCCCTTATATACCAAGCCCCAAGACAAGCAAATCAAGTCAATATTAGGTTGGAGGTCAGCTTTGGTTCCTTCAAACATTCTCAACAAGTGCAAACATAGTTGACAGGTTGATCCACTTTAGTATCTCTAGTACTTCTGCAGTCAGTAAATCTAAGACTGGTCTAAAGAGTGGTTAGATGACAAGTAATAAATCGAAATAGATCATAATCCCCTTCTTGACTCAATAAAAACTTTTTGAAAATATTTTAAATAACTCATAAAGTAGATAAACGTTAGTAATCCCCCCCAGACTTAAATTACACTGTCCCCAGTGTAACACAATCGGTGGTAAGGTGAAAATCATAAAGCAAAAGTACGAAATTTAACAAGTATGAATGATATATCTGACCGGATTAAGTATCGATCGATGGAAAGGAGTTACCATCGGTCGATGTAAGTGATGTATTATCGTTCGATATCGACATACTCTAATCGGGGATATCCAAGGAAATCGTGTACTCGGGTTTTTATTATAAATATCTAACTCAACATAATATTAGTAGAACCTCCCCCAGACTTAAATAACACTGTGACCAATGTTATACAGCCTAAGATTGGTGGGACAATAAACCATAAGGAAAATATTTAACAAAGGAAGACTGTATACCTGCTTGGATGTGAGGATCGATCAACACAGTTAAGTGGCGATCAATACTTGTGATGATCTGTCGAGTGACACCGGCCGGTTGTCTGTCGATAGCTGGCGCAGAACTCATCGTCCTTGAATCTTTTTCCTAATACCTGAAATCTTTAGAAAACAAAATATCAGTAATAAATGAAAATAAAACCATATTGAAAATTACCTAACAGTGGGTTGCCTCCCACTCAGCGCTTATTTTTAGTCATTAGCTTGACTTCTGGAGATCTGATCTAGTCTGGGTGAAGATGTGAACTTGCTCCAGAACAAGTCTCAGTGCCTCTCTTCCTCAGTTTGTTGATGTAGTTGGTAAAAGCTCTGGCAGATACTTCTCCTTTATCTCTCAGCTTTGGATCACATAGCACTCAAACTTTGGCAAAAGGTTCAGAGCTTCCTCTACAGCGCACTTTATACTCAAGACTTCCCTCTTGACCTTGTGAAGGAACTTGTGATAGGAAATCTGCATCTGCATTCCTTTTCTTTTTCTTCTTCCTACTCCTTGTCCTTCCCCCAGACTTAGACTTTTCAGTCGCGGTTTGTTCTGAAATACAGAGGGTATCGATCGATGCTGAATGCTTTGTGTCGATCGATTCTCAAGGCTGCTTGTCGACCGATGCTGAATAGTGATTGTCGATCAATGTTGATTCTGGTTGTGTCGACTCGCGGTTTGAACCATCTTTAGGTGCTGGATCTTCAAACATCTCTATGCATGAAATAAACTTCTCATCGGTCATCTTTTCCAAAGGATGATAGAATACAGTTTCATCAACATTAGTCAGGCACATCATGTTCTTCTTAAGATCAGAAACTGCTCCCACTGTAGCCATGAAGGCTCTTCCAAAGAGAAGCGAATTTTTTGTGCCTGGTTTAATCTCCATGACATGAAAGTCCACTGGAACAATGCAATCCCCTATCTTTACTTTAACATTCTTGATGATGCCTGCTGAATCAACTCTGGTGTTGTCTGCGAAAGTGAAACTATCTGTAGAAGGTTCCACCTCTAATCCTATTACTTCAGCAGTGTCTATTGCCATGATGCTGACTGCAGATCCAGTATCGCAGAGGGCGGTTGGCAAATCATGGTTATGTATACAACATGGAATCAGGAACTTCCCTGGATCTTGCTCCTTCTTCAGAGTTCTATTAGGCTTATGACATACCGTGTTGAATAACAGCTCAATGTCCTTATCTGTCTCTCTGCTTTCTCTGAAGAAATTACTAAGTATGTACTTATAATATGCATCCTCGAAAGACATATTCTTGGGAACCATCCATCAAGTTCCACGTTGTTAATTTCTCTCCTGAGGTGCTTGGGAATATAGGGTTTCCTAGATTTCACTCTCGTCTCAACTGGAATCTCATCTTTCGTTACCTGACTCTCTATGGCAGTTCCGTATCCATCCCCTTGGTGTCGTTCGATACCTAGTGTATGTCTTCGATCGACATTCTCAACAAAAGATGTTTCAGATAGGGTTGAGTTCCCTTGCTTTGGTGCTTCTGCAGATTGCTGATTCATCTTCTCTCTTGTGTTGAAGAAACCTGGAGTCTGAGATGGGTTTCGAGTTGCCTTCAAGTGGTGTGTATCAAGATCTGGTAAACTAACTCGAAATGGCATCTGCAGTTGTCGATCGATGTTCTGCTTCTCCTGGCGATCGATGTTCGGCCTCTCTTGTCGATCGATGTTCCCTTGTTGTTGTCGATCGATGGCAGCTGTTTTAATTCGAAGTAGGGTGGGAGGATGTGGGTGTTGAGAGGTAAATTCGGAGTGCTTTTGAATGCCAACAAACTTATATGATCCCAAAAGTGGTGTCGATCGATGCATATTAGATTGTATCGGTCGACGCTCAGGTGATGATGTCGAGCGATGCTCGGGTATTGGTGTCGGTCGACACCAGTACGAGCTGCCTATAGACATGGAGCTTTCGACTTGAAAAGCATCTTCCTCCAGCTTCTCCTGCTCAATATCTAGGATGTCACCAATCCACAGAGAGTTGGAGCACACAATAGACTATAGAAATCAAAGTTAAGGTAGGTAAACAATTTATAAAACAGTAAATAAAAGTAATGTGAACAAAGTAGTTGTTCGATTGGTTGAGTTTATAAACAATAAAGAGAAATAGCTAGACCTAGAGATTTATCAATCAAGAGATTCAAAACAACAATTCAAAATGCTAACAGCTTATAGATTCATTTTAGAACTCGATTTTAATAAGTAAGTAATCCATCTATCAATGCAATTACTAATTAGATGTCTAAGTCCTTGTTCCACCTTTCGCATGCGAACAAGAAGTGAGTATCGATCGATACTATGGCCTGAGTATCGATCGATATTACCTCAGACAAGCATTAACGACCTAATCGATTATGTTAAACTAGATTCCTAAACCAAATTCTCATCTGCGCCTAAGTATCTAATCCAGCAGGATTCGGGTCACTACACTTTCGTGCATCTCAATTGTCCTATGATTCTAGGTTCAAACAATTAGTCACACTATCGCGGTATCCTAATTACTCCAGATCCTAGTATTACAAATCACCCTGGTGTAGAGATCTATAGATATTCTAGCAATCCTAATTGATATTCAGTTTGATATTAAGCTCATAAAATCCGTAAACCTAACAAGATGAACTACTCAGACATGATAGAAGAAACACAAATCATAGTCTGAATAATAACAGCATAAGAGAATAAAGATAATTCCAATGGAATTCCAAGAGGACTCTGAAGGAGTTCCCCTCTTCTCTCCTCTCTAAGAAAAATGAAACAAAGATGAAAAGAAAGCGTTGATAGTATAGCATCTAGCCGTCAACAATGGCTTGCAAATAACATAAATAGGGTTTCTGGTCGTCCAAGGGCATTCTGGTAATTTAGATTTCTTCTGGGCTTCAGTTGGTCACGAAATATACTCGGCCCGCATTCTGGCATCCATATCGATCGATATGAAGTGTCTCTCATCGATCGACATGCACATATCTTCTCGACAGCCTTCTCTCGCGAGGCAGACTGACCACTCTTCAGTAAAATAGGCATAACTTCTGATATAACCGTTGGATTGACCCCAGACCGGTGGCAGTGGAAAGCTAATTCAAAGCTCTATCTTGTGTCCAAAGATCAGCTAAATCGCACCATGGGAAGGTCTCCATCCATATCTAAACATCTGACGCGTGTGCACAGTTCTGCACTTAAAGGCTCCAAAAGACACCAAAATCACCATATTTCTCTAGAACGAACCTGAAACTGTAAATACTCTAAATAGACGCTATATTGTAGTAAATATACATAAAAACATATCAATACCATGATCAAAAGTGGGTCAAAATCATGGTACATCTTCCTACAAGTGTGTAGTACTGCTGCTTGAGCTCGAAATCTCCTCTCTGAATAGCAGGAGGGCGGATGGCTGATCGGTTGATATAGAACTGATCCGGACGGTTGTAGTCAGCCAAAGTTCTAGCTCTATTAGCCTCTTCTACAGGTTGAATGAGGTCTTTAGGTGCAGTTTCTTGCTCAAGAATGATCTCCTTCTGAGCATTCAGCTTCTGACCTGCTACATTACGAAAGTGACCATCTTGATCACGCAGGTCTCCATTCTCATCAGTAGTGAGAATTATAGTCGTTACCATGTCTCGCCGATAAGTATCGATTAATTTAAGATGAGGTATATCGATCGATGTCGGATGAAAGATTTCGGTCGACGAATGGTTGTTGATGTCGATCGATGGAGAGGTGCGAGTATCGGTCGACGAAGAAGTTGTCTCGGTCGACTGTGGTAAGCGAGTGTCGTTCGACGAACAATTGTTGATGTTGATCGACGCGGAACGTAAGTCTCTGCGGATGCTACGTTCCAAACTGTGGGGGTCTTCTAAGTACACAAGTTGGGTGTTCTTGTTGCTTCTAGTACTGCTGGGCATGTACCTGAAAAAGACAAGAAAAACAAATTTTGTGTCAGAATATGATTAAGCAGTAACAAGTAACCTAGACCTAATCAGATTAAATCTAATGGCGATCAAAGTAACCTAGACCTAATTAGATTTCGCTAAAGTCGCGAAATGGGCTTTTATCAAGTTTTAGGATTTTCCGAGCCGTTTTGCGATAAATCCGTTTTACGATTTTATACGAAATCGTTTCCTGATTCGATGCCGTTTTTAATAAATTCCTCGAGTTAATCGTAAAATTTAGCTATGTGGGTGTCGAAATCCACCTACTGTCAAATAATCGTAAATAAGGAAACTTCGGGAAAACCCATAAGTTTCCAGAGGAACCGGCTATCTGCAGAACCGCACAACGAAGATTAAGATAATGAGAAAACTTAGAATTATTAAAAGATAAACGAAAATCGAGAGAAAAGAGGTTCTTATTCCGAATCTGCGTTGAACTGGTACAAAGAGAGTAGCCGAAAACTTAAGAACAAAAACCCCTAATTGAGACGCAGCTCGCTAACAGAAAAACGGAAAGATTCCTAAATGCTAGTTTTGGTGGTGAGAGCTCTGAATTTCGTGTGTCTTGCTTCTGCCCTAGACCTCCTATTTGTATACTCCTTGCCTTGGTCATTCGGTCTTTCCATTTCGCCTAGATTCGACTATATCGGGAATTTTCCATTCTTCTCGATCCTTCCTTTTCTTCCGCGGAAATCTTCTATTTTTCTTCAAACCTTCCTTTTATCTTTAAACTTGACTTTTATTTTCCTCCTGCGAGTAAACTGTCAAAACGTTATCAAATCTGCGGGTTAGATTCCGTTAAGATCGCGAGATGGGTTTTTATCGCGTTTTAGGTCCTTCCGGGCCGTTTTGCGATAAATCCGTTTTCCGACTTTTTACGGGATCGTTACCTGATCTGACGTCGTTTTTAATAAATAACTCGAGTTAATCGCAAGGTTTTACGATTTACTCAACTTTTATTAAAAACACGTTTTTTACGACTTACTCGGCGTTTTTTATTAAAAACGCGTTTTTACGATTTCAACGAGAAATCTCGAATAAATCATATAGTTTAGGCAATGTTCGGTGTTTCGTTTAACCGTTGCTGTTTTATACGATTTCCTCGAGTTCTTTCCGAGAAAGCGAAGTTTTACGGTTTTTATCGTAAAACTCGAACGGTAAGTCGGATCGAGATGGAACAGGAGATGTTTCGGACGTAGTTTAGAACGTGACCTTGTAGAAAGATGTAAGTTTCGAATCGGGAATGCGGGAGATCGAGACGCGGAATATCTGGGAAATCTCTAGTTCGCCCATCGGCGAACTAAGCCGGGCCGGCTTAGTTCGCCGATGGGCAAACTAGATGAGTACCTCTTAGTTCGCCCATGGGTGAACTAGTTGCGACTAGTTCGCGTTTTACGGCTATTTCGGTTTTTTCGGTTTCGTAAAACGATTCTCGGGTTTTATAAAACGATCTTCGGATTTCATAAAACGACCTTCGAGTTTTATACAACGATCTTCGATTTTTATAAAACGATCTTAGAGTTTTATAAAACGATATTCGAGTTTTATATAACGATCTTCAAGTTTTATAAAACGATCTTCGAGTTTTATAAAACGATATTCGAGTTTTATAAAACGATTCTCGAGTTTTATAAAACGATCCTTAAGTTTATAAAACGATCTTCGGGTTTTATAAAACGGCCTTTCGAGTTCTATAAAACGATTCTCGAGTTTTATAAAACGATCCTTAAGTTTTATAAAACGATTTCTCGAGTTTTATAAAACGATCTTCGAGTTTCATAAAACGGCCTTTCGAGTTTTATAAAAAGATTCTCGAGTTTTATAAAACGATCTTCGGGTTTTATAAAACGGCCTTTCGAGTTTTATAAAACGATTATCGAGTTTTATAAAACGATCTTCAGGTTTTATAAAACGGTCTTTCGAGTTTTATAAAACGATTATCGAGCTTTATAAAATGATCTTCGGGTTTTATAAAACGGCCTTTCGAGTTCTATAAAACGATTCTCGAGTTTTATAAATGACGAACAATTTAATAAAACTACTCCTCGGGTTTTATAAAATTGTTCCTTTTGTATTTTTGCGGGGAGTTTTGGTTATTAATTCCGTCGTACCGATTTTGACCCCAACAAGCTACGTTTGTTTTTCGGTTAATCGTTGCCGTTTTTACGATTCACTTGAAGTTTTATTAAAAACGCGTTCTTTTACGATTTATACGAAAAATCTTGAATAATCGTATAGTTTAGGAACTGTTCGGTGTTTCATTTAACCGTTTCCGTTTTATACGATTCCCTCGAGTTGTTCCGAGAAAACAAAGTTTTACGGTGTTTATTGTAAAACTCGATCGATATGACGGATTGAGACGAAACATGAGACATTTCGACCGTGGTTCGGAATATGATCGTGTCGAAGGACGTATACCTTGAATCGAGGATGTGGGAGATCGTGGCTCGGGATAATCAGCTCGACGTACGACAAACCAAACCGGACCGGTTCAGCTCACCGTACGTCGAGATATCGGGGGAGATCGTAGCTCGACGTACGTCGAACTATCAGGGGAGCTAGTAGCTCGACGTACGGGGAGCTGAACCAGCTGGTTCGGGGGAGCTATCGGGGGAGCTTGTAGGCTAACAGATCTAGCAACCTAATTCAGGATTAATGATAAAAGATTAAACTTGGAACCAAATACTAAGTGATCAAATCAGTAACAGCAGTAAGAACAGTGGAGAGCAAAGGCGAGAATGGGGCTTATCTTTGTTCAGTTCAATGGATCAACACTCTAGAACCCTAGGCTAACAAGATCGACTACTCAGTCATAACAACAGAGAACACATAGTCAAGAGATGAAGAAGACATGAATATTATTGCATATAAAATACAAATAGGGTTCAGAGGATTCTTCTCTAAATCGGGAGAGAAGATTTTCTCCCTTTACAAGTATCAAAATCACAATATCCAAAAGTTCTAAAGTTTCTTCTCCCTCAAAAGAAGCGTAGTCTGTCTAGGAAAAATAGAATAGAATATGTCTCAAGGCCAAAAGCGGCTGGGAGAAGAAAATAGAAAGATTAAGGCAAATCTCGAAATTAATTAGAAGTTTCCATAATTTTTCGGGAGCAAGCAGTATTGCTCCGTTAGGGTTATCTTGCGCAGAAAGAGCAGGCAGGGGGTTGCTCCATTCTAGTGCTCTGCGATGGAAAACTCTGGTTTTTGCATTCTTTCTTCCACATGCTCCTTCAGGTGCATTCCAACTCGTTCTACACCTGAAATAACTCAAAACACAGTAAGAATACTCCAGGAAAGCACAAATATGATATGCAAAGTATGTGTGTAATATGTCAAAAACACAACATATCAGTCAGCTCGCCCGTTGGCAAGCTGGACAGTTGCTCGGTTTCGATCTTTTCTTTTTCTCTCGACTCGAGATTCGTTCGGAAAATGTAAGGAGAAGTAATCGTAGACGTTAATTTTGAAATTACCGTTTTTAACCCCAACAGTTAGCCCCCCAGCTCGAAAGTTTAAGGAAGGTTCTTGCGGGCGAGTAGAGTTGTTAATTGGAATCTACGGCTGCGATCGTCTTTTTTTTTTACTGCAGAAAAGCAGGTTGATCATCACTTCTTTCTTTCTTCACATATCTCCAATCTTTCAAACCTCCTCCAACTTCTCTCTAAGAAATTTCCTTGTCAAGATGGCTTCTCCCAATGATGATCATCAAAACCATGATGTCTTGGTCAGCGACAATTCCACAGCAGGCCAGCCGGACCCTCACATCTTGGAATTCCTTTCTTTTCAGGAAGAGATGGATGCTGAAGAGGCGGCGAGTCCAGTTCGTGCAATCCCGACGGATTTGATTGCTCCTGGAATCTTTCCAGGTATGTTGGCGAGTGTTGCTGCGGAACCTTTGGCGACCACCACCGTTCAAGCTGTCGAGTTCATCCGCCGTCCCGAATCCTTCTGAGGTCGAAGCATGCGTGATCCCAAAGCCTACTGAGGTTGAGCCCACCGATATCCCGAAGCCGATCGTAATCCCGGCGTCCAGAGAGGTCGAAACAGTTGTGGTTCCGAAGCCTCCTCCTCCGGCCAAGAGAGTGATCGTTTTGGGGCTGCCAGCGCCTAGTTCGGCGTTGGCTGCTTCGACCAGAGGTCGCAAAAGGCCCTGCGTGAACCCTGGTGCAGCCAAGAAGAGGAGATGTAGGAACAGCTCCGAGGCTGGTCCCTCATTGGACAAGGCGCTGAGCTCGGACCTAATGTCGCAGCATCGAGCCAAGGTATAGACTCGCGAGTACAGCTTTAGCGAATTTTTTTTTTATTCGATGAGTTTGGTGTATGACCTTATTGCTCAGTTTGTTTTGCTAACCGATGGAGTGATTAGCGAGTGTGTATCTGAAGTAGAGCGCTTGACGAAGGAGTTAGCTGAGTCACGATAAAGGTCCGCTCAGCTCGAAGGGAAGTTGAAGGTGATCGAGGATGCACACTCCATGGAAGTGTCTCAGTTCGAGGCTAGGATCAGTGACTTGGAGCGGGATCTTGGAAAGACTGTGAGTTCCTTGCTAAATGCTAAGGATGCGAAGAAGGCTAAAGCTTCGGCGCTGTGCAGACTTCAACGCAAGGTCAAGAGTTTCAAAGGATCGATGGTTAGTGAGGCTGAACGGGTCAAGGCGAATATCCCTGCTGAATTAGGGTTAATGGAGACGGAGGGCGATCGGCTCTTGGTGGCCTGAGGTCCGAATGCGCCCTTCGGCCGAGTATGGACGAGAGCAAGGCTCTAGAGGTTGATGAAGGAGGTGATGGTATGGTACCAAGCTCCGATGAAGTGATGGGCGAGGATGAGACTGCGTGTGTGGAGGATGTTTGAAGTTGTAGTCTCGTGTGAGACTTTTTATTTAAATCTTTGTGTTTTGGCCAATTGTGGCCGTGTTTTTATTTTGGGACTGGCTGTCATGGCTTTGAATCCCCGTTGCTTTTGCAACTTTGATGAATGAACAATCAATTTATGTGAACGTAGAGAGAGGTCCGCGAGTTGTTGTCTCGCATTCCAACCCTTTTGTAAATCACCTTATTCGTTTGTTCATTCTAGGACTCTTTAAGAATCGAGTGAGCGTTCAGATGTAGACAAAGAGACATGCCTTTAGGATCTCAATTCATGCCTTGAGACGTTAGAGACCAGTGTGCTGGGTTTTGGGCAAGACCTAGGTTTACTTTTGATTTTAAGGCTTTGCGATGGCTAATCGGCGTTTGTTTTGCCTGTTGCGATTTTAAACTGATTCCGTACCGATTTAAAGTCCGGCATAGGTTCTCGGCTTATTGTTGGTGTCAAAATCGGTCACGACGGAATCAATGGTTAAAAGTCTCCGCAAAAGTAAAAATAAAAATACGTTTTATAAAACTCGAGAGATCGTTTTATCAAAACTCGAGAAATCGTTTTATATGAGAAGATTCCGTTTTATAAAACTCGAGAGATCATTTTATAAAACTCGAGAAATCGTTTTATAAAACTCAAGAAATCATTTTATAAAAGAAGTTTACGTTTTATAAAACTCGAGAGATCGTTTTATAAACTTGAGAAATCGTTTTATAAAACTCGAGAAATAGAGGAATTGTTTTATAAAACTCGGGAAGCCGTTTTATAAACTCGAGAAATCGTTTTATAAAACTCGAGAAATCGTTTTATAAAACTCGAAAAATCGTTTTATAAAACTCGAGAAGTCATTTTATAAAACTCGAGAAATCGTTTTATAAGTCCCGAGAAATCGTTGTATCAACTCAATAAATCGTTTTATAAAACTCGAGAAATCGTTTTATAAATCCAAAGAGATTTCCGAACAAAGAAAAGCCGCGGAAAACTCGAAGATCGTTATCTCGGAAAAACGAAACAAACGTCGATTACACGATCGTCCGAGTTAAGCACAAAAACCGTGAAAAACCGTAAAACGCGAGCCAGGCGCCTAACTCACCCAAGAGGCGCTGACTTTGCCCCAAGGGTTCTTATCGCCTAGCTCGCCATACGGAGACCTGGCCAAGCTGAACTAGCTCGCCGTACGTCTAGCAGACCATCCCGAGCCTCGATCTCTGACATCCTTGATTCAAGGCATACGTCCTTCGACACGATCATATTCCGAATCACGATCAAAATGTCTCCCGTTTCGTCTCGATCCGTCCTGTCATTCGAGTTTTACGATAAAAACCGTAAAACTTTGTTTTCTCGAAAAGAACTCGAGGAAATCGTATAAAACGGGAACGGTTATACAAAACACCGAATATTGCCTAAACTATACGATTTATTCGAGATTTTTCGTAAAAATCATACAAAACGCGTTTTTAATAAAACCCCGAGTAAATCGTAGAAAACGGCAACGATTAATCGAAACATCGAACAATGTCTAGCTTTACGATTAACTTGAGAAACTTATCTAAAAACGGCATCGTATCAGGAAACGATCTCGTCTAAAGTCGTAAAACAGATTTATCGCAAAACGGCTCGGAAAGTCCTAAAACGTGATAAAAGCCACTCACGACTTTAAACGAAGTCCAAACCGAAGATACGACGACGTTTTGGCGATTTACTCGCAGAAAGAAGATAAATGTTAAACTTGAAGATAAATGTCAAGTTTGAGAATAAATAGAAGATTTCTGCGGGAAAAAAAGGAAAGATCGAGATAAATGGAAGATTCCCGATAAACTCGAATCTGGGCGAAATGGAAAGACTAAACCGCCTAGGAAGGGAGTATATAAGCAAGAGGAATAGGGCAGAAGCAAAGGGACGAATTAGAGAGCTATCATCTGAGACTTTTACAACTTTTCTAGACTTAGAATTCTCCACACTTAGAAACTTAGGCTTTTTTCTCGACAAGTTCGGTTTCTATGACTGGCGCTCAATTACTAAACGAGCTCGCCCAGGCAGTTTGATCTCTGGTCAAGCTCTATCAAATGAACTACGTTCGACTTGATCCTCGAAAAGGGTACGTAGGCAGCCTTTCATAAGCTTCAGTCTGAAATCAATCAAACCATTTTTCTTATCTTTTTCCGTCTTTTGTTATCGAGCTGCGACTCGACTTGGTTAAGGTTTTTATGTTGATAACTCGCTGATGGCCTTGCATCCGAAGCCTTTGTAAACCCTTGTAACAATCGAAACGCTCTTATGCAAAATCGAGATAAGATCTACTTTTTCTATAAATTCGTTTTATTACGTTTTTCGTATGTTCCGCATTTATTTGGTTACTTGTCGTCGGCTTTCGCAGAGATCCGGTTCCTATGGAAAATTAGTGTTTTCCTAAGTTTCCTTATTTTACGGAAATCGACAGTAGGTGAATTTCGGTTCCCACACTTATACGACTTGCCTGGTCGGAATCGAGCATCCCCGAAGGTGCTGACCAAAATTTGGGTTTCTTTATAGCGCTATTACCCTTGTGTCGGGTGTATGAGAGCTATCTCTGTGAAATAACTTAAGTTTGTTTAGAACTGTTGCGAGTTTGTTGTGATCAGCAACAAACTTAGGTGGTAGATGTTGACGTTGTTTGGACCTTCGTGAAGGATTTGTATCTTAAGATGTTTTGTATGTTTTATAGTCGCAGATGGACTGTTTTCTTGTTTTTAAGAGAAACGGTTTTCCGAATATTGGCGATGTCTCACTATATTTACAATTTCGTTTTTCTTTTTGCCGCGTTGTTGAAAATTGTTTGAGAAATTTTTCATTCGAAATTTCGGAAGTATACGAGTATACGTACACTCACCTACTCCCCCCCCCCTTTTTTATCGAGGGGGGACAGCTGATCTCCCCTTGCGACGAGATGCCTACGTACCCTTTAGCAGGGATCAAGCCATCCCATAGTTCGGTTTTTGCGGAGCGTGCTGCTTAGTGATAGTATTTTTTGAGATGCATTGCGTTCCATGATCGGGAAATTTTGATGTCCTGCATGTTCGCGATTTCATACGCTCCCGGCCAGACCACCTTTGTGACCTTGTACGGTCCTTCCCAGTTGGCTCTCAGTTTCCCGGCGTTTCGTTCCGCGGTGTTTTGGAAGACTTTCCGTAGGACTAGTTGGCCCACTTGAAATCTACGGCCTCGTACGTTCGAGTTGTAGTACTTTGCTGACGCTTGTTGGTAATTCTGAATTCGGACGAGAGCCTGATCCCGTCGTTCGTTAATCAGGTCGAGTTCGTCGAGCAGCATCAGGTTGTTCGACTCTTCTCTTTCGCCCGTTGCTCATCTCGGGGACGTGCGGTGTGACCACAAAACTCCTTCGAGCTCGTGTGCCCACTTGCCTTTTTTAGCGTCAAGGCGTTTTTTGAGGCCGTCGAGGATAGTTTTTTAAATGGTCTCGGCTTGTCCGTTGCCCTGAGGATACCTTGGATTTGATTTTGTTAATCATATTTTCCATTTCTCGCAGAAGGCTTAGAATCTAGTCGAAATAAACTGAGACCCGTTATCCGTCACGATTTCGTAAGGGACTCCGTGCCTGCAAATGAGATTTTTCCATACGAAATTTTATACTTGGACGTCTTTGATGCTTGCGTAAGAATCGGCTTCGACCCGTTTGGAGAAAAAGTCGGTCAGGACTAACAAGAAACATTTTTGTTTCGATGCGTGCATCGGTCCGAATATATCAATTGACCACCGCATGAATGGATACGGCGCTGAGATGGACGAGAGGCCTTCTGCTGGCTGATGGATAGTCGGGGCGTGCCGTTGGCACTTTTCACATTTTCGTGAGAAATCCTCGCAATCTTTTACCATTGTCAGCTAGAAATATTCGTGACGCTTGATTTTTATTTCAAGAGATCTCGCACCGGAATGGTTTCCGCTGGATCCAGATTGCACCTCTTCCATTACTCGCTGCGCCTTTTCTCCTTGCATGCAGGTCATGAGTGGTTCGAAAAATCTCCACTTATAGAGATCTCCGTCGACCAGAACATATCTTACGGCTTGAGTCTTTATTTTTCGGGCCACCCATTTTTTCAATGGGAGTTCCCCGTTGGCTATGTAAGCGAGGATCGTTTCCATCCATGGACGACTGAACCCGTAGTTGGACTGATCTGTGGCTGGGCGATCATCGTTTTCATCGATGTCGTCTTCCGGTTCATCGTTCAGGTTTACGACTATGGGCGGTCCGATGCTAGGATGTTCAAGGAACTCCACGGGGATTACCCTGCTCAGGCCGGGATCGGAACTGGATGCCAAGGCAGCTAGAGCATCTGCTTGGGCGTTTTTCGACCGGGGAATTTGAGCGAGGGCGAATTGATCAAAGTTTCGAGCTGGATCCCGAACCAGGATCAGGTAGGCTGGCCACTAGCTGAGAATCGCAGTAGGCGTGGAGGTTGCGTATCTTTAGATCGTGAGCTAGCCGCAATCCTGTGATTAAGGCTTTGTATTCGGCTTCATTGTTCGAGGCGTTAAAACTAATCGAAACGATTGCTCCAGCACTTCTTCCGTTGGAGCCGCTAGTCGGATGCCGATTCTGGAACCTTGTTTGGATGAATATCCGTCGACGTATAGGGTCCAGGTCGAGTTTGTGGGAACCGAAATTCACACCTGTCGATTTCCGTAAAATAAGAAAGTTAGGAAAACCCTAATTTTCCAGAGGAACCGGATCTCTGCGAAAGCCAACGACAAGTAACCAAGAACGCGATTAATATGAATAAATTGAAAGATATAAAAAGAAAAACGAGATTGAGAGCAAGAAGGATTCTTATTCCGAATTCGCGTAAGAACGGTTACAACGAGAGTTGCCCTAGCTGCGTGAGCCGTCGACGAAATTCCTAGTTCTAGCAATCTAAGACTAAAACCCTAGTTGAGACGCAGCTCGATAACGAAAACGGAAAATTGCCAAAATGCTAAGTTTGGTGGTGAAAGCTCTGAAAACTCGTCCCTCAGCTTCTGCCCTATGCCTCCTCCTTATATACTCCTCCTTAGGCGGTTTTAGTCTTTCCATTTTGCTCGAAACCGAATATTTCGGGAACTCTCCATATCTGTCGATTCTTCCTTTTCTTCTGCGGAAATCTTCTATTTATCTTCAAACTTGCCTTTTATCTTCTGTCTGCGAGTAGACCGTCAAAGCGTTATCGTATCTTCGGGTTTGATTTCGTTAATGTCGCGAGATGGGTTTTTATCGTGTTTTAGGACCTTTTCGGGCCGTTTTATGATAAAAACCGTTTTACGACTTTAACGAGACCGTTTCCTGATCCGATGCTGTTTTTTTGTACGAATCTCTCGACGTTTTTTATTAAAAACGCGTTTTTTATAATCTTAACGAAGAATCTCGGATTAATCGTATAGTTTAGGTGACGTTCGGTGTTTCGATTAATCGTTACCGTTTTACACGATTTCTTCGAGTTCTTTTCGGGAAAATGGAGTTTTACGGTTTTTATCGTAAAACTCGAACGATAGGACGGATCGAGACGAAACGGGAGACATTTCGACCGTGATTCGGAATACGATCGTGTCGAATGAAGTATGTTTTGAATCAAGGATGTGGGAGATCGAGGCTCGGGATGGTCGGCTCGACGTAAGGCGAGCTAGTTCAGCTTGGCTAGGTCGCCATATGGCGAACTAGGCGAAAAGAACCAGTGGGGCAAAGTCAGCACCTCTTAGTTCGCCCAATGGCGATCTAGCCGTGACGGGACTAGTTCGCCCATCGGCGAACTAAGCCGGGCCGGCTTAGTTCGCACGTGGGAGAACTAGTCGTGAATAGTTCGCATTTTACGGCTGTTTCGGTTTTTTTCGGTTTCGTAAAACGATTCTTCGAGTTTTATAAAACGATTCTTCGAGTTTTATAAAACGATTCTCGAGTTTTATAAAACGATTCTTCGGGTTTTATAAAATGATTCTTCGGGTTTTATAAAACGATTCTCGAGTTTTATAAAACGCTTCTTCGAGTTTTATAAAACGATTCTCGAGTTTTATAAAACGATTCTTCGAGTTTTATAAAACGATTCTTCGAGTTTTATAAAACGATTCTCGAGTTTTATAAAACGATTCTTCGAGTTTTATAAAACGATTCGTTTTATAAAACGATATTCGAGTTTTATAAAACGGCTTCTCGAGTTTTATAAAACGATCTTCGAGTTTTATAAAACGGCTTCTCGAGTTTTATAAAAAGATCTTCGAGTTTTATAAAACGATCTTCAAGTTTTATAAAACGGCTTCTCGAGTTTTATAAAACGATCTTCGAGTTTTATAAAACAGCTTCTCGAGTTTTATAAAACAGCTTCTCGAGTTTTATAAAACGGCTTCTCGAGTTTTATAAAACGATCCTCGAGTTTTATAAAACGATCTTCGAGTTTTATAAAACGGCTTCTCGAGTCTTATAAAATGATCCTCGAGTTTTATAAAACGATTCTCAAGTTTTATAAAACGATCCTCGAGTTTTATAAAACGATCTTCGAGTTTTATAAAATGGCTTCTCGAGTTTTATAAAACGATCTTCGAGTTTTATTAAACGGTCCTCGAGTTTTATAAAATGATCCTCGAGTTTTATAAAACGATTCTTCGGGTTTTACAAAACGATTCCTTTTATATTTCTGCGGGGAGTTTCGGCCGTTGATTCCGTCGTACCGATTTTGACCCCAACAGTTAGCCCCCCAGCTTGTAAGAATCTTGAGCCTTTAGCGTAAGGTTCTTGCGAGTGGTTAACCAGTTTTAGTTAAGTTAGGCGGAATTAATGGTCGGAAAGGTCCGTTGAAAGTGATCTTTCCACTTTCCAGGGAGCGGAAAGCGTTTAAGATTAGGGCTGCGCCTTGTGAAGGCTGCCTACGTACCCTTTTGAGGGGATCAAGCCTTTCGTAGTTCNAAGAATCTTGAGCCTTTAGCGTAAGGTTCTTGCGAGTGGTTAACCAGTTTTAGTTAAGTTAGGCGGAATTAATGGTCGGAAAGGTCCGTTGAAAGTGATCTTTCCACTTTCCAGGGAGCGGAAAGCGTTTAAGATTAGGGCTGCGCCTTGTGAAGGCTGCCTACGTACCCTTTTGAGGGGATCAAGCCTTTCGTAGTTCATTTCGGAGTTAAGGTTCGTATGACTTGTTTCCCAGCAAGACCTTTACGGTCTAGTTATATGTTTATCGAGCATATTGATGTCGATGGCATCTTGACCTTTGCCGGCCTTGAGACTAGCCTCGTAGGCCGTTTAGTCTGGCTGAGCGTGGCCGTTATAGTTTTCGGACTGGCCGTGTGCGGCTCTGAGTCCCTGCCGCTTTTGCGGCTTTATTAAAAATCAGTTTGTTTTTAAGAGCGTGTTTTTATTCGTATGAATGTAGCGGGAAGATTATGAGTTGATATTGAGGGAAGTCCGCGAGTTGTCGTCTCGCATTCCTTTTTCCCTTAGTGTATCGCCTTGTTCGTTTGCTCGTTTTAGGATGTTTAGTAAATCGAGTGAGCGTTTAGATATAGACGAAGAGACATGCCTTTAGGATCTCGATTCATGCCTTGAGACATTAGCGACCAGTGTGCTGGGTTTAGGGCAAGACCTAGGTTTACTTTCGGATTGAGGCTATGCGATGA